>CM076571.1:935878336-936071781 GCA_034641835.2 Pinus albicaulis | reverse complement strand
AAATGAACAACATGATCATGATAACGAATAGGTGGGAGTCCTTTGGGAGTTTCAAACACCTTGGAATGATTTTCCAAGACTTTTTGGAGATCTGTAGAAATAGATGATTTTGATGTTGGAACTTTTAGTGAGAATAATTGTGCAATTATGCCTCATTGTTATTTCTTTATAATATTTTTCATGACATTAGAGCTTATTATATTTCCTGGCTTTCCTACAATACCCTATAATTCAACTTCCTTACCTTATGAAAAAAAATTCAAGAAAATTTCTTGAAAATTAAAAGCTATCATCCCCAAAGGTTGTAACCGTTGTACTCCTAGTACCACATCAACACCTCCCATAGGAATCGAAAGCATTGGACTATTCAATATATATTCCCCCATGGTTAGCTTGATATTATGAAATTTTCCAGAGAAATTTATAGTTCCTCCATTTGCAACCATCACTTGACATTCTGGTGTTGGGTATAGAAAACAATTCAATTCCTTGGCTACCTTACAATGAATAAAATTATGGGTACTACCTGAATCAATCAACACTATTACCTTTTTCTTCTTGATATGTCCTTCTATCTTAAGAGTTTGAGGAGTGGTAATTCCTACTAATGCATTACATGATATGGTCGAACTCATTTCTTCCTCTTCTAGGGTTGGTTCCTCGTGTATACCCTCTTCTTTTGAAAATTCTTGTTTATTTTATTCTTCCTCTTCACAACCGATGTAAAATAATTTCTTCTCAGCACACGTATGACCTTTATTGTATTTTCTATCACAACTGTGGCAAAGCCCTTTTTCTCTTTTTTCATCCAATTGTTGTGGTGTCAACCTTGTAGGTTGTGGAAATCTAGGAGTAGCAACACTTCCCTCTTTATAGAAGTGAGTGGTAGGCTTCCTTGTCGCCATAATTTTACATTCAATTTTTCTTGCCAACCTGAATGCCTTCTCCAATGAATCAAGTTCCAAAATGAAAACTTCATGTTGGATTTTATCCTTTAAAGTACCTATGAAGAGATCAATCTTGTGTTCCTCTGGAATATCAGTTACCCTTATATTCAATTTTGGAAGTCCTCAATGTGCTCCCCCATTAAACCCTTTTGTTTGAGATTTATCAATTGGCTAAAGAAGGTGTTGCTCTTTGTATCCTCATAATGTGCTATCATTTCCTCCATAAAAATTGACCAAGTGACAATTTTTTTACAAGAGCAAAGCCATCGATACCATACAAATGTATTTTTTTATAAATGTAAAGTTGCAATGCGTACCTTTTGTTTGTTTTGCACGTTATGGAGATCAAAATATTGCTCCATCTGTAGTATCCATGTTACAGGATCCTTTCCATCAAACTTCCTCATATCCATTTTTGGAATATGGTGGTTCTTCCTTCCAACATTAGAGTTTATGAAATCACGATTAACATTTATTTTGTTCTCATCATGAGTTTCCTCTACTATCTTTTCACCATTAGGAAACATTTCTTGTATCAACTTTGTCAAACCTTCCATGTCTACTTTTAGATCATTCTTCATGTTTTCCATTTTTTCATCGATCTTAGTTTCCATGTCATCCATCTTAGATTCCATGCCAGCATCCATGCCATCCATGCCATTCTTCAAACCATCCATCTTATATTCCACACCTTTCTTCAAACCATATATCTTAGCTTCCACGCCTTTCTTCAAAACTTCCATGTCATTTTTTGTTGCTCTTTGTGAGAGCGAAATTTGTTGCACTTGCTCTTGTAATTTTTATATGTCATGTTTCCATTCTTCGTCTTCATGAGTCATAGTAGAGCCTTCTAAAGGCTTAATGGGTGTTGAATTATTTTTAGGGTCCATTTTAGAATCCAATTCTGATATCTATTCTACAATATGCCCTTGGAATCAATTCAAATTGATTTTTAAAACAAGACTTATGCAATTCGGAAAAAAAAAATTACACACCTTTTACTTGTTTTGGAGGAGCTCGATAATGAAATTGAATTATCTCTATAATTGTGGATCCTCAATATCTGAAATTTGGCCCTGCAGTAACCCTATGAAGTTTCTTTCCAATGCCATAGGTCTGATCTTATTTGGATTCTTCAAGGAAAGTTTATGTCCAGTCTCCCACAATGACCCAATTATGGACTAGTTCAGTAGAGCAAACTTTTATGACTTTCCATGTGTCACTGTTTCCTCCTTTGGCTCTGAAATGGATAGACAGAAAACTAAAATCCATGTAATTGTGGTCAATTTTTACAGCATTCCAATCCTATGCTCAAAGAGAGAGTTATAAAGATTTTCCCATGATCACCTCTTTGAGATGAAATTTAGAAGCCTGAAAAAGCCCTAACTTCCACAGATCATATCTCTTCCAGTATTTCAAACCACAATCTGAAATTTTGTGACGATGTTACTCAGGATTTTGGCTTTGCACTCCAAAATTTTCAGCTTCTTAACCTTCGTGGAAACAAAGTTATAGTGAAAATGCCACGATGACTTTTATAGGTTAAATTCAGGAGCCTGCAAAATGACCTACCTTCCATAGATCATATCTCCAAAAATATTGCGAACCAAGCTCTAAATTTTTTTTAATATGTTCCTCAAGATTTTGGCTTTACACTCTAAAAATTTAAGCTTCTGAACCTTCATAGAAAAAACTTTATAGTGAAAATGCCAAGATGAGCTGTTTGGAGCAGCAAAACCCTAGAATCCCAAAGCTCTGATACCAAATGTTGTGAAACCAGCTCCAAAAATAGAAGAAAAGATATATCAACACCTTATAAATAATCCACTTCGAGGGGGAAACCTCCAATACATTACATGAATGAAAAATTCTTGGATGATACAAATTACAAAACCTCCTTTCTATATATAGGAGCCCATGGGGCCACAATGTAATCCTAGCCGACCTAACAATAATAATTTAAGGCCACAATAATAACAATAAGGGGGTTACACTAACAATAATAAGGGACTATACTAGTAATAGAGGGACCTAACAATATATATATATATATATATATATATATATATATATATATATATATATATATATATATATATATATCGAGGGATTGGATTATCACATGAGAAGCTACGACCTCGATTCATCTGATACTCTCCTTGATCCATGACCAATATCATCTTCATGCTTATAAAGTCACCCTATATTCAATTCATTAGACTAAATTGATGCTCTATCTTATTTACACCTTGAAGAATCAAGTGGTAACTTCTCATGCGATGATCCAAGCCCTCAATCCATATATATATATCCATGAATATGGATCCAGGGCTAGGATCATCACATGAGAAGTTACCACCTGATTCATCGAGGCATAAACAAGATAGAGCATCAATTTATTCTATTGCATTGAATATAGGGTGACTTTCTATGCATGCCGATGATATTGGTTTTGGATCAAGGAGAGTATCAGATGAATCGAGGGAGGTCCATAATTTGTTACATCATGATCATGGTATATATATGTTTATATGTGAGATTTTAAATGATATTTGTAGAATCATATGTACATACATATTGAATTGATTTTTTATTTCAATTTAGCTTTATTAATTTATCATAAATTCCATATTTCTTAGGAGCATCTCTCACTAGGTCGAAGAGAGTATCAAATCAATGAATGGAGGGCCACCATTCACAACATCGTCATATATATATGTATGTATATGTATCTGTGTGTGTGTGTGTGTGTGTGCATTTAATTAAATGATAAATAGGTAGAATCATATCTACATACATATATTGAATAGATTTTTGTCAATTCAACTTAATTAATTTATTCTAATTTCTAATTCTTTTTAGAAGCATCTCTCACTATCTCATTGCGTGAGGGTGGTTAACATTCTCTCGGTGGTCAGTAAGCTCAATCAACTCATGTACTTGGGCATGATGGTGCTCAACCATCTCCGAGTGGTCATGATTCTCAATCGAATCATCATGATCTTCAACATCTGCAATTATATATATATATATATATATATATATATATATATATATATATATATATATATATATATATATATATATATATATATATATATATATATATAACCAAATTTGTACATGTAAATGAATTGTATGTACATATATCTGTACATGTCTATATTGCATGCGTATAAATACATTCACATTTTTTAATCTTTATTTAATTATATTGAAGCAAGGGGTGACAATATTGATCTAAGTCAACATAGGTGAAGTAGGGAAATTCAAGAAGAAGACCATATCCCAACTACCACCTATCCATCTGATATTCTTGATGAGATTCCTTAGGAAACAAAAGTGCAACAACGTAAATTATAGAGGTGCATAACTCATTATTCAAAATTGAAGAAATATCTTCCAAATTTGGAGCTCCCTACAAAGAGTCGACAAATCTTAGAAATATTTGTGCACTCTCTAATTTAATTTCTTGATATTTACAAGAACCTTGGGCCAACAACTGATTTCTTTATAAATATGATGAGTCGTAGAAAGGAAGCAGTGATGGATCCCGATATATCGGCTAAGGTAAGTAGAAGGGTTTCAAAAGTACATGCCAAATCTATGTCTAATTTCAAAGAAGGGATGAAAAGAAAGATGCTCAAGGTTCAATATTTCAAGCACCCTGAAATAGCCCACAATTTTTATTATAGGTTCCTTGCAGTTTATGGAAAGCTACCATTGAATGAATAGGTTCCACATTATTTTCAAAAATGATTTTATGTAGAATTTTTTTTGGGTATGAGACCTAATTATACTGACCTTCCATCTAAATTTTATGGTACTAGGAGAGGTCAAACATATGAACATAAGGGTGCATTAATGGATATTGAATTTCCTCACCCTCCACCACCCTTGGTATCTCAACCTCCATGCCTAGTAACTTCAGATCAGAAATGGATGCCACTTCTCAGATTGGTCGAAAAGCAAGGGATGTAATTATAGACAACATACAGACTACATTGATTGAAATTGATGTCATTATAAATCGATAAAGAGGATGAGCTAGTTCACATGTTAATTTTGTATATAAATTAGACGAGGAGATATATAATATGACTATTGAAGAGGTTAAAGCATATGGAAATGGTTTTCGTGATGGTTGGAAAGACCTAATTGGTCATGAGGGAGAGGGCATGGGATCGATAAGTGTTAATGATTAGAGTGTTGAAACCTTAGATAAACTGAGAGGGGGGGGGGGGGGTGAATCAGTTTATCACCTTCAAGAATATTTAAGAACTTTTTCAATTAAACTTATTTACAAATTATCTTTCATGATCAATTTTATATGGAAAAAAACTTATATGTGTAGAAATGTTAAGATAATGTAACAGTAGAATTATAACAGAGCAGTAAGTATTAAGTAGACTGAATAACCATATCAACACATAAACATCACACACAGAGACAACATATATACATGGAAACCCACAAAGGGAGAAAACCACATTTATTATTGTTGTGATGTAAAGGCAAGCTCCAACTCCCTCTCACCACTGAGTTTTTGTAAGCACCAACCTACAAGAGGCTCCAACCTCAAATTCTGCAAGCTACAACTTGCAAGGAAGCTTCAACTCCCTCTTTTTCATAAAAGAAACATTTGATGATTTACCTTGGATATCAACTCTGTTCTATACCTTTGATTTTTCTTTTTTTTTACTGTACTCCAATCTTCATATTTGCTTGATTATTTATTTTTCTTCAATTCTGCATTCTCTTCTCTTTTATCAATTTACTCAGAGAAATGTATCCATTTCAACTTTACAATGGGATTTTACCTTTCTTCGGAGACTTGCCAATCACATCACAAACAATGCAAATAGTTAAAACCTTTCATTCAATTATAGTATAAATTTTGAACAACGCTGCTCTTTGTCTATTTTCCTCTCTCATTTATCAATCACCACACCTCTCGTTTTCGTTTCACTATATTCATTTTCCATGTTCATTGCAGTTGCATAACTGCTGCCTATAAAACTGTCTTTTAATCGAACATAAGTAACTCTCAATGATATTATAAAACCTTTTTAATAACCTTGGATTTTAATTACTGAACAACCAATGCTAACCTTTAAAAGATCTGGATCCTACAACTTTATAAATTCTAAACTTTTCTGCTCTATTTGCCGATGCGATTAATCACAACTTGAATACTCCCAGTGCGATAATTTACAATTCACTTCATTTTTCCAATTGCGATTAATCGCAACTTGAGTACTCCCGATGCGATGATGCGATTAATCGCAACTTGAATACTCCCAATGCGATGATTTACTATTATTAACAAGTTCCACTGGTATGCATTTCTCCGATGCAATTCATGAGGGTCCCACTCTTCTGTCCATTCAATTTACACATAGGGAATCAATTTGGGCTTAAACTTTGAGAAAATAACATTTTATTGAATGTCGGCAGCTTTGAATGTGTGTAGAAGTCATTTCTTTATATACCCACGGCTTTATAAACTTGCCATTGTTCAAGAGCCGAACTCTTAATTTGATTTTAATGTTCAAGGACCTAGTTATTTTAATGTCTACCCCATACTCAGTTTAATTCCTGTAAGGTTCTACTTGTCACATAATATATATAACACCATATATATATAGATATTCCCCCATATGTATACTCCTCGAATTTCCATTAACACTCGGGCCCATTATGCATTATAACATACCTTAGACTTACCCATGGAAATTCCATAAACATAATGCCCAATATATGAAGCTCTCCAATCAAATGTTGCAACATCAACAAACCGTGAACTTAATGAGAAAGCTTTATAAGCCTCGACCTTGCATTAAACATCAGTCCTCAACACAAATTAAGAGTGGGGCCCAGCTCTTAAACGACCCTTCTCATCTAACAGCGGACAACACATCGCACTGCTTCAGATGATCCAAAGTCCTCAATCAAATCTCTCGTGACTTAGATGCATGGGCTTTTAACTCGCGATGAGAGTGGTATCTCCAAACCGCTTAAGGCCACATGTCAGCCTATGGAATTGATCACGTTCGAATTGGAAATATAGCTTACCATACAAAGGCGGTGTGATATGGGTGGGGTTGGTTTCATAAACCCGCTGTCACTGTTCACAGTACTCGTGGTTCCTCTCCTTTTCCCTCAGGGTTTCATCGCGCTTATATATATATGAACTTTGCCTTTCATGTGCAATTCCTCAACACAATTTCTTGGTCCATACTGCAATTACCAATGACTCATTTCTATTCATAATTCCTTAACACAGGGTTTATTTCTTATTTCTTCTTATTCAACGTTGATCATTTCACTGTTTGATAACGGCTCTGCCTCTGCCTCTATGCCTTTGGTTCCTCTTGAACATTGCAGACTGTCTTCCTTTCACAATACTCACTTTGAGCCTTCGCTATGGCACTTTTGAAATTAAGTCATCGCTTCATGCATTTCAGTATTTCACATACTCTTCACCAATTTTAATCACTGTTGCATCCCGTTCAATGTGTCATTACCAATTCACTACTGCTCAGTCTGATCTACTAAAATTTCCTTTCTCTTTAAATGACAGAGGTTTACTTTGCTATGCCACATGAACAGAGTCGGCCTCTTGAGTTTCTATACAGAAACAGTTCAGTTGTTTTCTACATAGCATGTACAAATCAATACACCGTGAGGTAGGGCCCTCAGGGGATTGTCAACATAACAATGAACTCTGAAACACTGCAATTTCTATTCACACAACCAATCATAGTGTTCCATCACACAGGTTTTGACTAAGGGATACATATATGGCCCATACAGAATTTACACAATTGATTATTCATTCTCGATCTCACAGTCAACCATGTCTCAACAGTTTATATATTTTCTTCAATTTTCTCTGCTCCTTGATGGATGCTTCTCCTTGACTGATGTTGATCCTTGCTTCTCTTTTTGCTTCTTCTGCTGCCTCTCTAGATCTCCATTCACATGACCCTTCTACAACTGCCTCTCCTTCATGTCTCATGCTCTCTTTTCCTTCTTGCTATTTTAGGTGCTTCCTCCTTTGTCATCTCTTTTGCCATCAATGACAACATTTCCAACATTCTCCCCCTTTGGCATTGATGGCAATAACATTGCTGCCTGTTTATGCTATTCTCTCTAGATCTCCACTACTTATAGCTTCCCTCCCCCTTTGACATCAATGGAAAAGGGCTGATATTCTGATCTTTCTTCATGCTCGTTGTGGATCTCTCCCTGGATTGATGTTTTCTCCTTATATCAAAGAGTAGCATCTACAAATAGTACCCCTAGTCTATCTCTCATATATTCAAATGGTTCTCTAGCAAGAGGTTTTGTAAATATATCTATTGTATGTTCTTTTGTTGGCACATATTCCAACTTCACTACTTTTTGAGCTACTTGTTCTCTGAGAAAATGATACTTGATTGGAATATGTTTAGTTTTTGAATGAAGCACGAGATTTTTTGATATGCTTATGGCACTTGTATTATCACATTGGATAGAGATAGGTTCATCAATGCTTACCTTCATGTCTTGGAGGGTTTGTTTCATCCACATGACTTGTGTGCAACATGTTGTTGCTGCTATGTATTCTTCTTCTGTTGTAGATAGAGAAATAGATGTTTGTTTCTTGCTTATCCATGCCACCGGACTCTCTCCTAAATAGAATGCACCTCCACTTGTTCCTTTCCTATCATCAACACAGCTGGCCCAATCTACAACTGCATATGCTGTCAAAAAGAAGTTTTTGCCTTTTGGATACCATAGCCCATAATGTGCAGTTCCTTATAGATGCCTGAATATTATTTTAATTGCTAGTAAGTGATTTTGTTTTGGTGCTGCTTGATATCTTAACACAAGTCCTACAACCAACACAATTTCTGGTCTAGAAGTCTGTTAGGTATAACAGACTTCCAACCATGGATCTGTAAAGTTTTTGATCTACATCAGTTGTTCCATAATCTGCATCAAGCTTGCATCCAGTATTCATGGGAGTTGACACAAGTTTGCAGTCTTCCATTTTGAATCTTTTCAGCATCTCTTTAAGGTATTTTTCTTGTGAGATAAATGTGCCTGTGCTCTTTTGTTGAATTTGTAGTCCTAGATAGAAAGTAATCTCTCCAATCATAGACATTTGAAACTTTGATTTCATCTCTTCAGCAAATCCTTTTGTTAACTCATCTTTGCTGCTTCCAAACATGATATCATCTACACACACTACTACAATTAGAAGTTCATCTTCATTTTCTTTTATGTACAAGTTTTTGTCTACTCCTCCTTTCTTGAACCCTTTTTTTGCAAGTACTTGTCTAGCCTTAAATACCATGCTCGAGGAGCTTGTTTCAGCCCATATAATGCTTTCTTTAATTTGCAAACATAGTATACATTATCTGTTAAGGAGAACCCTTCTAGTTGCTCCATGTAGACTTCTTCCTCTAAATCTCCATTCAGGAAGGCAGACTTCACATCCATTTGGTATACCTTGAAGTCATGATAGCAAGCAAAAGCTAAAAATAGTCTGATAGCTTCCATTCTAGCTACAGGGGAAAATGTTTCATCATAATCAAGTCCTTCAACCTCTGAATATCCCTTGCACACAAGTCTAGCTTTATTTCTGATTACCTATCCTTGTTCATTCATCTTATTTTTGAATACCCATTTTGAGCCAATGACATTTTTCTCATTGGGTCTTGGAACTAGTTCCCAAGTGTTGTTCTTCTCAATTTGGTCCAATTCTTCATTCATGGCATTCACCCAATGTTTGTCTTTGTTGTCTTCTTCAAACTTCTTTGGCTCTATTTGTGACAACATTGCTAGGTATACCTCTTTAGTCTGTTTAGTTAGTTGTCTTCTTGTCTGTACACCTACACTCTTGTCCCTAGTGATTTGATCTTCTCGATGGTTCTTCTGAGTGTATCTTGAGGAGATTTTTTATATCAGGTCTGTATCTTTTGTTGGCTTGTTTATTTCATCATCATCTTGATTCTCTTCTTCATGAACTTCTAGAGGATTGCTGCAATATATACTTCTTATCTTGTCTGATAGTTCTTCATCAAATCTTACATCAATACTTTCTACAATTTTGTGAAGTATTTTGTTGTAGCACCTGTAACCTTTACTCTTGGATGCATATCCTAAGAATATTCCTTCATCTGCTCTTGCATCAAACTTTCCCAAATTTTCATCATTATTTTTTATAAAACACTTACTTCCAAAAACTCTAAAATGCTTGATTGATGCAGGTTTACCATGCCATAATTCATAAGGATTCTTGTCACTGTTTGGTCTTAAATGAGCTTTTTTAGGATATGCACAACTGTGTGTACTGCTTCCGCCCAAAAGGTTTAAGGAATGTTACTTTCTTGCATCATGGCTCTGGAAATCTGTTGTACAGACCTGTTCTGTCTCTCTGCCACTCCGTTTTGCTGAGGTGTTCCTGCAATTGTGAACTGTTGCTTTATCCCATGCTCATTGCACAGGTCTGCAAAATCATAATCTGTAAATTCACCTCCTGCAATAGGTTGATGCATACCCACCTTGCATCTGTTTGATCTCAAGTAGCCGATTTGTGCTTGAGAAATGCAACCCATGTCATTCTAGAAAAATCATCTATTATTAGCATGAAATAGGATTCTCCACTTGGTGTTTTAGTTCTCGAAGGCCCACACAGATCCATGTGAACAAGTTGAAGAGGTCTACTTGTAGATAGATTCTCTTTGGTTTTGAAGGATGTACGGGTCTGCTTACCTAGCTGACAGGATTTACATATTGTATTTGAAGGCTTCTTTATGGGTGGCATATCTCTGACTGCATTCTTTTTGCTTAGACTTATGATATGATCAAAGTTTAGGTGTCCCAATCTCCTATGCCATAACCAAGACTCCTCAAATTTGCTAAGATGACATGCTTCATTTTCTTCTTTTACTACATAGACATTGCTTTCTGTTCGAACACCTTTGATTAGGGTTTTTCCAGTGGTGCTTGATCTTACTTCACAATCTTGTGCTCTAAAAAGAACTTCGCCGCCTTTATCACACATTTGACTAACACTCAATAGATTTCCTTTCATTCCATCCACAAATAGTACATCCTGGGCTTTTCCTCTGCCATTTTCTAGACTGACTGAGCCTCTTCCTTTGATTTTTCTTGCTTTATCATTGCCAAAAGTAACATTTCTAGATTTCTTTTCATCAAAGGTTATAAACTTGCCTCTATCTCCTGACATATGCTTTGAGCAACCGCTGTTCAAATACCATTGGATTTTTAGATATTGGGCTATTAGGGCCAAGTCACATTTATTCACTTTCTTTTTCCACTGCAAGCATCCTCTTGTTTGGTACCTTTTCTGAGATGATGAACCATATTCTCTTAGAGGACATTTGGAAGACATATGTCCACTTTTATTGCATACACAACATTTGGATATTTCTTTAGTAGAATTATAAGTAGGAGTAAACTCTCCATGATTCATAAACCTCCTTGAGGTTTTGAACATCAGTCTTTGTCCATATTTTCTGCATTCTATGATTTTATGGCCAAATTCGTTACAATAAAAACAGTATCCATAAAAACAATTTGCATACCTGATAAAAGGTTGTCTTCTCCATTTTCCTGCTTGAGTAAAAAATTTTACTGTTTGCATCCTTTGCTGGTTTGTATTTATTCTTCTTGTATGACAATATGCAGCAATATGTCCCAATTTGTGGCAGGCATAACAAGTGGCATTTTTCATAGGAGGAAAAAATCTCCTTTGATGACTTCCAAATTTGACATATTCAGGAGTATACGAGCTTTTTTCAGTTGACAATTTATTTACTTCATCCTTTGTCATTTGAGCTTCCTCCTGGTTTTTATCTACTTTATTGCAAGATTCTTCTTCCTTTGAAATCTTCTAAGCTGCTTGGATATTCTCATCTGCTTTTACAAAAATAATATTTTTGTTTTCTTTTTCTTTGCCTTTGCTTGATTCTCCTTCATAGCCTATCCCAGTTTTTATCAGAGGAGATCTTTGAGCATCTAGAATCTCATTTAACTTACCAGAGCTTGTTATTTGAGAAGTATCTATTTTCCTCTGGGCATTTTCTAATTTCTTCCTTAAGAAAACTACTTATTCTTCCAACTTCTCTTGTTCCTGAGTTTTATCCTTGATCTGCTTAAGTAGAATATCCTCTACCTTCTTGGCTTCTTCAAGCTCTACTTTCAACTAAATGAGGGCTTCTGAATTTTGTTCCTCTCTTACATATTTGAGAAGAATGTCTTTCTGTTTTCTGCACTTCAGTTTTAGTCTGTCAATTTCCTCCAAGGCACTTCTTAGTTCCCCCTCAAGGTCCACTTCACCTTCTTCCTCATCTTCTAAAAGACATTCTTCGAGCTCTTCTATAGCCATCAAAACAAATTCTGATGTTCCTTCTTCACTTGAGAATTCAGCTGAGTCTTCTGATGCACTACTGTCTTGCTGAGCATAGAAATATTTTCTATTGAATCTCTTCCCTTTCTGCCAGTTCTTAGATATGGTCTTCTCTGATTCCTGAGCCTGATTCTTTGTTTTCTTATAAGGACATTTAGAAGCATAGTGTCCAACTCTTCCACAATTGAAACATTTAAATGGAAGTTTACCTTTATACTTACCTGAGCCTTTATCCAACTTCCTAATAAATTTAGCCTCTTCTTCATCAGAACAAGAGCATATATCTTCTTTTTCTTCTTTCTTCTTCTCTGCCTTAAAAGCTGCCTCCCTTACATTTGACTTCCTCTGTGGCAGTCTCATCTCATAAGCTGTTAGTTTTCCAAGAAGCTGGTTCATGGTCAAGGTTTCCCAATCTGTTGTTTCTTTTATGGCAGAGACCTTGGGATTAAAACTAGATGGCAAAGATCTTAGGATCTTTTTAACAATTACACATTCTTGCATGGTTTCACCTAGTGCTTTCATATTATTGACAATTTCTACAACCCTTAAAAAGAAACTAGCAATGTCTTCATCATCATTCATCTTTAAATTTTCAAACTAGGCTCTATAGACTTGAAGTTTAGCTGTCTTCACCTTTTTGTCTCCCTCATGAATATTTTCTAGAGTTTCCCACATTTCTTTAGCAGTCTCGCTGTGCATTACTTTGATGAATTCTGCCTCACACAGTCCATTCAAGATTGCATTCATTGCCTTTGCATTAGCCACAAAATCTTGTTTGGCTTCTTTCTCTGAGACATTTTCCTTAGAGTCATATCCAAATTCCACAGCAGCCCAAACTTCTATCCCTAAGGACATTATGTATGTTCTCATTCTGATTTTCCAGAAGGCATAATTTGCACCAGTGAAAAAAGGGGCTTTGTTCGTTGAGGATCCTTCTTGACTAGCCATCTCAAGAACCTAGGATCTCCTTTCAGTTGTTAAACTGCTACAAAAAGGAACCGGCTCTGATACTAATTGTTGAAATCTTAGACAAACTGAGAGGGGGGGGGGGGGGTGAATCAATTTGTCACCTTCAAGAATATTTAAAAAAACTTTTCAAATTAAACTTATTTACAATTTATCTTTCATGATCAATTTTATATGGAAACAAACTGTGAAGAAAAGTTAAGATAATGTAACAGCAGAATTATGACAGAGCAGTAAATATTAAACAGACTAAATAACCATATCAACACATAGACATCACAAACAGAGACAACAGATATACGTGGAAACCCATAAAGGGAGAAAACCACATCTTATTATTGTTGTGATGTAAAGGCAAGCTCCAACTCCCTCTCACCACTGATTTTCTGTAAGCACCAACCTATAGGAGGCTCCAACCTCAAATTCTGCAAGCTACAACTTGCAAGGAAGCTTCAACTCCCTCTTTTTCATAAAAGAAACATTTGCTGATTTACCTTGGATTTCAGCTTTGTTTTGTACCTTTGATTGTTTTTTTTTACTGTACTCCAATCTTCATATTTTCTTGATTATTTATTTTTCTTCAATTCTGCATTCTCTTCTCTTTTATCAATTTACTCAGAGAAATGTAACCATTTCAACTTTACAGTGAGATTTTATCTTTCTCCAGAGACTTGCCAATTACATCACAAACAATGTAAACAGTTAAAACCTTTCATTCAATTACAGTATCAATTTTGAACAACACTTCTCTCTCTCTGTTTTCCTCTCTTGTTTATCAATCACCACACCTCTCTTTTTCGTTTCACTATATTCATTTTCCCTGTTCATTGAAATTGCATAACTGTTGCCTATACAGTTGTCTTTTAATCGAACATAAATAACTCTTAGCGATATTATAAAACCTTTTTAATAACCTTGGATTTTAATTACTAAACAACCAACGCTAACATTTAAAAGATCTGGATCCTTCAGCTTTATAAATTCTAAACTTTTCTGCTCTATTTGCTGATACGATTAATCGCAACTTGAATACTCCTGGTGTGATAATCTTCTATTCACTTCATTTTTCCAATTGCGATTAATCGCAACTTTAGTACTCCCGATGTGATGATGCAATTAATCGCAACTTGAATACTCCCGATGCGATGATTTACTATTATTAACAAGTTCCGCTGGTATGCATTTCTTCGATGTGATTCATGAGGGTCCCACTCTTCTGTCCATTCAATTTACACATACGGAATAAATTTGGGCTTAACCTTTGATAAAATAACATTTTATTGAATGTTGGCAGCTTTGACTGTGTGTGGAAGTCATTTCTTTATATACCCAAAACTTTATAAACTTGCCATTGTTCAAGAGCTAAACTCTTAATATGATTTTAATGTTCAAGGACCCAGGTATTTTAATGTGCACCCCATAATCAATTCAATTCCTGTAAGGTTCGACTTGTCACATAGTATATATAACACCATATATATATATATTCCCCCATATGTATACTCCTCGAATTTCCATTAACACTCGGGCCCATAATGCATTATAACATACCTTAGACTTACCCACGACAATTCCATAAACATAATGCCCAATATATGAAGCTCTCCAATCAAATGTTACAACATCAAAAAACCTTGAAATTAATGAGAAAGCTTTATAAGCCTCGACCTTGCATTAAACATCAGTCCTCAACACAAATTAAGAGTGGGGTAAACAACCCTTCTCATCTAATGACAGACACGACGTCACACTACTTCAGATGATCCAACGTCCTCAATAAAATATTACGTGACTTAGATGCATGGGCTTTTAACTCACGATGAGAGTGGTATCTCCAAACCACTTAAGGTCACGTGTCAGCCTATGGCATTGATCACGTTCAAATTGAAAATACAGCTTACCGTACAAAGGCGGTGCGATATGGGTGGGGTTGGTTTCGCAAATGTTGTCATTGTTCACAGTACTTGTGGTTCCTCTCCTTTTCCCTCAAGGTTCCGTCGCGCTTATATATATATGAACTCTACCTTTCATGTGAAATTCCTCAACACAATTTCTTGGTCCATACTGCAATTACCAACGACTCATTTCTCTTCATAATTCCTTAACATAGGGTTTATTTCTTATTTCTTCTTATTCAATGTTGATCATTTCACAATTTGATAATGGCTCCGCCTCTGCCTCTACACCTCCAGTTCTTCTTGAACGTTGTAGACTGTCTTCCTTTCACAATACTCACTTCGAGCCTTTGCTATGGCACTTCTGCAATTAAGTCATCACTTGATGCATTTCAGTATTTCACATACTCTTCACCAATTTTAATCACTGTTGCATCCCGTTCAATGTGTCATTACCAATTCACTACTGCTCAATCTAATCTACTAAAATTTCCTTTCTCTTTAAATGACAGAGGTTTACTCTGCTATGCCACATGAACAGAGTTGGCCTCTTGAGTTTCTATACAGAAACAATTTAGTTGTTTTCTACACAACATGTACAAATCAATACACCATGAGGTAGGGCCCTTAGGGGATTGTCAACATAACAACGAACTCTGAAACACTGCAATTTCTATTCACACAATCAATCATAGGGTTCCATCACATAGGTTTTGACTAAGGGATACATATATGGCCCATACAAAATTTACACAATTGATTATTCATTCTCAATCTCAAATTCAACCCTGTCTCAACAGTTTATAGATTTTCTTCAACTTTATCTGCTCCTTGACGGATGCTGCTCCTTGACTGATGCTGCTCCTTGCTTCTCTTTTTTCTGCTTTTGTTGCCTCTCTAGATCTCCAATCACATGACCCTTCTACAACTGCCTCTGCTTCATGTCTCATGCTCTCTTTGCCTTGTTGCTGTTTTAGGTGCTTCCTCCTTTGTCATCTCCTTTGCCATCAATGACAACATTTCCAACATAGAGTGGATATCTTAATGTAATATAATGTATGTGTTAATGTTTATTCACATAAAATTTGTATATTATTTAGGTATAATATAACACGAATGGATTATATGTTCACCATTTTCAATTAATTCGTTTATTGAACAAAATGTTTGATAATATCATCGTCTGAGGTTCAGGTTCCAATCAAGATATGTTGAGAGATGTTAGTTTTTTTTAAGCGTTCATGTTGATATTGTAACACCCCCTTCACACATCTACCCAAACAACCATCCAACTGTGGTAAATATGCAACAAGAGGCTACTATAATGAAATTCAGCCTCCTAAATGACCTTAAGGAAGTGGAACCAATATAAACATAACATACAAAGCTTGTACATCATCAATGACACCCCTAGAAGCTAACCCAACCTTTAATGCCTCTTACCCCTGGGTCACACTAACCATTTTTCCTCTTTGAGCAATATCCATAGGCATGACACTACATGCCAATGGCGAGGAGGCTATAGCCATAGGCACAACACTGCATGTCAGCAAATAGGGCCCCAAATGCTCAATTTTGTGCCCACAACTCTAGGATTTGGGCCAAATTTTCAGGCCCAGAGCCCAGGTCACCACTCAAAACTTCATGAAAAGTAAAAATATAATAAATAACAACAGGAAAATGTTGTAGAAGCAAACATCTCATCAAAGAATCAACCAGACCCCTCCTAACCATAATAGGAATTTTGTCAAACATGTCACAAACATTGGATCTATAGGTAAAAATAGTAGATTTAAGCATATGGCTCTCATACCTATCTGAGAATCGATAAGAAGAATTTCTCCCTTAGATCATTAGCTGCAATACAATATATTTGACCAAAGATACATTATGCATTCATTTACAAGTAAAAACATATATAGAGCCATACATGATCACTAATAAAATACGTGCTTATAACCATAATAATAGCAACAAAAATACCATTGATACAACAAAAATAGAATCCACATAGAAACCAATACATTTTCATACCAAATACCAAAGGAATGATCTCTTCATTACTGAATGTAAAAAACCAACTAGAGATGGGACTTCCACATTCCACTTGACCATAGATTGGTTGAGCCAAATATATCTTCATCCAATCACCCCATGCCATATTTCAAGCATGAATGTGGGACTCAAACTGAAAGAACCAACTAGGGCATCCTAAGGCTAAACCATCTGAATCTCATCAACAATAATCAGGCTTTACCGTTATCTATCCTGGATCACTAGGTCAACACAATAAACATGTCATAACTGGATTTACCATGATATACACCTAATCATTAGAACAACACCAACATGGATGTCCTCATATTCTCTCTTCCTAAACCATGAGAAATTTTCTTGTCTCCTAGTCTCTCAGGCTTTACTGCAACCCACAGTCTGAATCAAGGGCCACTAGGCTCTAAACCAAGGCATACTCTCAAGTTTTTACCGTATATCCCAAACCCATTATTCCTAGGCCTGATGGAGAACAAACCACCTCTAGGCTTTATTGTATATCCCACCATTAACCAGTCGAGGATTCCTAGGCCTACCAAGGAAACACACTATCTAGCTTTACCACAACCCATAATCAAGTTCAGGGGTTACTAGCCCATGTATTATACCAATTTATACATCCACCACACTGAGCTTTGAATCCATCTAGAAATTTGGCTAAACCAAAACATGAGAACTCCACAATACCATGGCTATCTAGAAATGGCAAGGATAGGCTGAAAACATAATCATACCTTGAAAATACCCATTCCAAGATAGAAAAGAACCACATGCAATACCATGAATGCCAAATATAGTAAGGAAAACACAAATTCCAATCGATACCTACCAAGAATCATTCTATAGCTACTTGATTCCTGCTCCTCCTTGCTTGCTTCCTCCTTCCTCCTACTTTTTTACCTTTCTTGGTCCAATGCCAAAATTCTCCAAGAAACTCTAAGTTTCCAAGAGAGAGAGAGAGAGGGTGAGAGATAGAGAGATAGAGAGAGAAATTTCCAAAAATGCACTGACAAAAAAGGTGCCAACTGATCCTTAGAAGAATTTTTATAGAAGAGGCCTCTATTTTCTTCATTTTCCATTATTTTCATTAAATTTCCTCCTCACATGCAGTTTGTGACCTTTCATCTCCCTTTTCTCCTAATTTCCATTATTTTCATAAATAATTGTGCCAAATATGTCATTTTTCCTTTCCAAAGGATTTGCATTTATATTTTCCAATTTCCTTACCCATAATAAACAAAATGAACAATCACTAGGATGTTTTTCTCAACATTTAGCTTTGAATAAGTGTCTCGTCAACTGTGGTCATTATTTTCCTTTTATTAAATTTTATTACATGGAAAACAGGGTTGTTATAAAACCCTCCCCCTTCAGGGAACACCTTCCTTGGTGTTCCATTAGACTGGCAAACGAACAAGACCGCTAAAAACAAAAAAAAATTCCCATAGAGCTTTATAACACAACTCGTTGTAGTATTTACAATGAATAACCAGCTCAAAAGAAAAATCCATCATGAAAGTCACACTGTGTAGTGGATATTTATAAAAGAACTCATTATGGTGTTTACAATAATACACACATATGCACATTTTCTCAACCAAAAAATAAAAGGATATGATACCTGCATCCATAACAATGAAATCTAGAGGCTCACACCTCCACCCTCGAAGTAGTATCAAGGTTCACTTCCTTCCTCGTAAGTCCATAATCCATTGTCAGAGATGAAGTTTCATCCAATTTCCAACACTACAATCCTGCGCTATTGTACCCTGAGTGAACAGTTAACGCCTAATTTTTCTAGGGCACACTCTCAATGTGCATATGATTCCATATGGGAATGTTAATTACCAAAAAAAATACATCCCCAAACTTCTCTTCTCTACTACACATTCCCTCGGGCAATCCGGTAATCACCTTCCATGCGGTCACTCACCTTCCAAGTTTCCCGACATCTCCTATATCGGGCGTTCCATCCTTTGGAAAGGCTTCCTCACATTGCAAGATACAAAAACCAAGGAATATACTTGCCTAAAAACCATCATAGCATGCTCCTTGAAATCGGTGGACACTATTGGGTACTAGTATCCCATAATGGCCCCGCTGTTGAAGTGATTTACAAACATAATGTTAATTGTTTTAATTCATTTTGTTGTTGTTGCTAATTCTTGCACTCATTTTCAATAATCATAACGTGTCATTGCATGATTCTTATACTAAGAACATAATTTTCATTAGATTCAAAATAAATTGAAATAAATTCAAACCATACCTCATTGGCAGACCCTCAATAAGGTGCACTTACAATCTTGTTCAGTTCCTGTCACAACAAGTCAACTAGCTATTTCATGAAATCACCCTGTATAAACATAAAATAAAATAAAATAAAATCACGAATCACATGAAATCACCATAAACCATATTCATAAACCACATGTAACCATCATAAATCAGAATCATAGATCACATGATTAATATAACTGAGATAATATATTGATGCTTATCCATCATCGCTCCTTCTTCCTTTTTTATTTTACACACAAACTAGATCAGTTTCCACACTCATCAAACACCCAATTCCCTCTCCTCAACCATGTGCGCATACGCATAGCGTGTGTTAGTGTCTGTTAGTCACCAATGATCAAATGTTTTCTTTCAAGGTTAGTTGATAGGGTCTTAGTTCAGATTTTATAGTTTCAAATAATTTTTCAAATAAAATTTTATCATTGGTGGTTGTCTAGGTCATGCTACACCATCCACTTGCTCATGGTTATCATCATTCATCATGGTCATGTCATCATTCAGGTGCCTTGAGTCATGAAGCATTTAACATGTGATCATTTAGGTCATGGTCTAGGTTTCCACTTGAATTGTCATTATAATGACAATCATAAAAAGCAGAAAGAGTCATTCTCATCACTTGAGTCATCATTAAATAGAGTTAGAAGCTTAGGGAAAAAAAGAATAAAGATAAAGTTAATTTCTCCATGTAAAAATATAATGTTGCAGTCACATCACATCATTTCCAAAAAAATACCATATGATGTCATGCAACCATCACTAGAAAAAATCGATTTTTGAGACAATAAACCACCATCCAAGCATGCCAATTGTTCATTTCATGATCATTGAGAATATATCAATTATCAAGATTCATCTAAGGACTCAAAAAACTTCACTATTCCATATTTAAGCCCAAATTTGAACCTATGTTGCGTTTCTTCCTTAGGACATGTTGTAGCTGCTACAACACCCTCCAAAATTTTTCTCTTCTTAAATTTCTTAGCCCCTTTTTGAAAAATGGAGTCAGACCTAAATTCACCTTTTCAAAATCTCAAGTCACGAAGTCGCAAATTTGGTTAACTCTTTTAATTTGTGACCCCGCTACCCTATGACCCCTCAAGTTGCAAAGTCACGAGGTCGCACATCATCCTGAAACCAAACATTTGCGACCTTGCGACCCTTGCGACCCCACGACCCCTAGGTCATAAGGTCGTAGAGTCGCTAAGTCACACATCTCATCAACGAAACTCATTTGCGATCTTGAGACCCTCATTTATTGCCCACATGTGTGATCACTTTATATATAGAAGGGTCGCATAGGTCACAATTAACTTGCACGACGGAGAAAGAAAACGCCTCTGAGAAGCCAACTGGAGCTCGTTTTTCCTGGGTAAGTTTCCTAATCTTCCTGTTGTCTCCTTCCTAGATTAATTATTGCTATTTATTCCCCTTGCCCCTAGCCTATTTTAGCCCTATTGTTCCTTTGATTAAGCTCCTCGGTAATCATTCCTTGGGCTTTCCTACCTCCTTCAAGTTTTTACCATTCAAATCCTTGTATTTCTTTCTACAAGCCTATCTACCCCACCTACCTTCCTCAGATACCTTGCCTCACTCACCAAAGAGGACTTCTATGACTTGGTTGAAAATCTTGTGGTTCCGTGTATGTTTCCTTAAAACCTTATTTTTGCCGCACGTCTGCCAAGCCCTAGAGCGACCTCGCGGCCCCACAAATCCGTGACCCCATGACTTAGAGACCCCGGTCACTAAGTCGCAGGGTCGCCATGTCGCATTTTACGAAAAAATTCAGAGTAACGCGAATTCGTGACTCAGTGACCTTGCGACTCGGTCGTGAGTTGCTAAGTCACCAGGTCACACTTTCGTGAATATCTCAATCGTCGCAACCCAGCAACCCTGCGACCTCGTGACCTAGTTGCAAGTCGCCAGGTCACTAAGTTGATTTTTTGTAAAAAATTAAACCAATGTGACCTAGGGACCCAACGACCCAGTCACAAGGTCGCCAGGTCGCAGGTTCACCCACTTCCTTGAAAATAATTGATTGGAGGTAGGAGCAGCCCACATATTTATAAATTATGGCATCTTTCTTATCGTGGGATTATTTTATGAACATGCCAGGGGACCTCAAAGCTGAGCTAGAGTGCGTATCCATCTCGTCAGCCTCGAGTTATTTGGGGCCTTTAGGAGTTTGCAAAAGAAACAAAATCGCTGAGATAGAAATCTCAGAGGAGGAAGTGCCTCTTCCTCTTCCCCCTAATTATGGAGACACCACCTACACATTCGACAAAGGGGACAGTATGAGCTGGTATCAGGTGTATCAAGAACTTAAAAATCCTAAATTTGTAGAGGACCTCCCAGATTGACAGGTATGAATTCAGGTCAAGAGGTCCAAGCTGCACTACGCGGGGGCCCAACCTCCTATTTTCCCATGTGAAAAGCTAATTGAATGGATCCTGTAACAGGTTAACCCTAAGATCTGGGTCATTCAGGATCATGAAGGGAAGTCCTTTGCCAATCTGAAGGGGAAAGATGCAGAATTCTATTATGCACTTCCCGCCTGAGAGAAAACCTTCACTGAGGAATGGGCCACTACTCATGCAATTCCCATACTGGAGACCTTGAAAGGATGGTGGGAGGACCCATAAAAGTTCCGGCTCAAGAAGGACCAGGAATATCAAGCAGTAGGTCTCAGGAAGGTCTACAAATTCATAGCTGCGATGCTATGTAGGATGTATCGCCACCCAGATGCAACCTTTTTCAACGACGCTTAGGTCTCTCTGATGTACGCTATCACTATGTATGTCACCCGCTTCCACTGGGCCAACATGATAGTAGCGGCCCTCGGGTCGAACATATCTACGACACTAGCACCTGACGAAGGGTATGCGTCATAATTTTATATGGTGTCTTATCTCTTGAATGCAGTGTGTGCAAGGTGCCATTTTGAGGGGTGGTCACATAACTAGAACCCAGAGCATGGCGGTCCAATTCACAAAGATCTAATGGTGTTCTAGGATTCCAGGTATAAGCAAGAAATGGAGTTAATCACAGGTAGCTTCATCCCTGCCCTCTACGTGAAACTATTTGAAAAATACCCCTCGTGCATGTCCGAGCAAGCCATGGATACAATAACCCAAGTGGCCGACTATTTTCCTGACACTAATAGTACTGTCATCCAGGTTTTTGGGTCGCTCAAGTCCCCTCACGCATTGCCCCGGTTCGTAACAGACAAACTTCTCCTCCAAGAAACTTGTTATCATATGTCAGGCAGTTTCTCCAAAGTCCTCACTAAGGGTAAGAAGAAGCCATGGCCTACTCTACTGCTCACAATCAGTGCCTACACGGTGAAGGATTTTAGGGAAGTAGAAATAGAATCCGAATAGATCAAGGGATTCTATCTGCCTCGCTTGGCACACCGGACATATGATCCCGAGAGAATCATCCCCGCACACTACAAGCGGGCCAAATTTAAATGGAGTTACCATCATACTGACTATCCAACTGAAGATAGAATCAAAAACTGGTACAACAAAGGTAGAGAGGCTGCTTCATAAGAATCAAGTGATCAGGAGGAGCAGGGCAAGCAGAATTGATAATAAAGGATCCATACGCTGGGAGGAGCCTCATCCTCCAAAGCCAAGAAGCCAAGTATCAGTACGGACCATAATTCTTCCGACCAAAAAAGAGAAAACGAGGCTAAATATCAACAAGAGGCCGAATAAAGGGCAAAGGAGGAGGATGAAAAATGAAAGAAGCAACTTAAAGAAGAGTAAAGCAAGAAGAGAGCAGAGGAAAACCACAAGAAGAAAGAAAAGGAAGAAAAGTCAGAAGCTAAGCACTAGCTAAAAATAAAACAGGATAAGGCAGAAGCTGAGTGCCAGCTAAAGGAAGATCAAGCTAGGGTAGAGGCTGAGCACTTACTAAAGGAAGAACAGGACAAAGCAGAAGCTGAGTGCCGACTAAAGGAAGAATGGGACAAAGCAGAAGTAGAGCAACAACTGAAAGAAGAAAAAGATAGAGCATAAATAGAACAGAAGAGGAGAGAGGAAGAAAGTAGGAAGTCAAAGGAATATTCCTCCAAAGGAGCCGAAGGAAGTAAGACACCGCCTCCCAAGACAGAGAAGCAGACCGTATTGCCACACATCGAGGTACCCCAAACAACTCCTGCAACCAATGTGTGGTTTTCCCTTTCGGAATTGGGTACCTCCAAGGATCTAGATGAGGGAGTGCTTGATCTCACTAGACTCACCTATGATCAATTCACACACAAGATCAGGCAGGAAAAGAGGAGATGTTTGGCATGGGACCCTCCTGCACCCCTTACAGTCACTAAAGAGAAGGATATAGTCTTTGACACCAGGAAAAATCCGGTTATGATCGCATCAGCCAGTATCGCTTTTGCAGCAGCTACCGAGGTGAACGTAAGCAGGATGAGCAGAGAAATTATATCCCTGCAAAATAGGCTATAGGCCCACGAACTCAAGACAGCTAAATCAGAACAAGAAAAGAAGGGGCTACAAGAAGAGTTCCAACAACTTCAGGCTAGGAATACCCCTACTAATGAAATATCACTAACTTTTTAGGGAGAGATGGTCACTTTGGAGGCCACCATGATACAGGTATATGAATAACTATTCACAATAAAACAAACTGTGGCGCCACTACTGAAAGCACTGGTAGAAACCAAGATGAGGAACACATAGCTAAGGGAAGTCTCTACTGCCTTGGATAGGATACTGGAGTGGTCTAATAGGTATCCACAAGCTCCGGCCACTTTTCCTAAAAAATATTGGATTGCCACCCAGAATGACAAGGTTCAAATCTGGATAAAGTCACAATCCAAGGAGAGGCTCATCAAGGGTTTGGAGAAAGTGATGTCCGTATATGAACATCTGATTAGTGGCATCAACTCAATGGCTGAAGTACACCACATCCCATCTCTAGGTGCACTAGGTGAAGAGAAAACGTGGGAATAAGTATCCAAATATATCCAAGCATTCCTACAGTCCATAAGGCAAGCAGCCGCCTCTCAATACCTACCAACATCACAAGAAAATATGGATCAATTCATTGTGACACCAGTCCGTATATACACAAAACTGGCCTCCTTGGAAAATCAGATCACAATCAAGAGGGAAACTTTGATTCCAAATGCTCTCGAGTGTCTTCATAGGTTGAGAGAGGATACACCTCTGGTCTCCCCAGTAGCTGCAGATTATCGGGCCTGGCAGAGTTATCTCAAAGAACATAGAAGAGGCAGACATGTCCCTAGCCTCACAAACCCAACTACCTCATGACCAAGTCACAAGACAGGAAATGTGAAGAAGTTGTAGGTAGCAATGCCCAAGGGGTCACAAAGTCAGGCGATAGGCTTGTGTTTCAAGTCGCAAATTCCATCAAGTCGAGAGCATTCCAATGGTCGTGAAGACGAAAAGCCGGGATACCCAAAGGCCAATTTTTCCTATAAATACCCCTTTGGGGAAGTATGCTGGCAGTTTTTGTGGGGACCTCCAAAGGAGCTATAGAATTGTATAGTGGTGAATGCACTTTTATACAATGAATACAAGCACTTGTTTTGATTCACTCTTGGATCCAATGAGAATTAATGTGTTAAAACTGTGAATATGTTGTCTTATGTATCAGATATATTTCTGATTAAATCATATGTGTTTTCTGCTTATATCATTTATACATTTCAGCTCACTAAATGTGTTAATGATGTTAGGTTGTTTATTTAGAAAATGTTAGAAACTCTGTTACTAACATTTATCTCATCTCTTGAGACCGCTTAAGGAAGTGAAGGGTGATTTAAACATTAAGAACTGTTTCTTCTGTGGTGTGAACAAATTTTACAAGTGTGACCCTAATGATGTGCTGCTAACAACACTTTATTTGACTACATGCTTTAATTCATCTTGCTAATCATATTGTTTTATGTTCATTGATACTCATCAACCATTTTCCTTGTACCATCTGAGTAATCATGTGTTCATAGGTCTCCAGGGCTCGTTTCTGTCTGAGAAATGGAATATTCAGTGGTAGCCGAACCCACAACCCAAACGGGATCCATAACACAAAAATTTTAGAGTCTAATTGGGACTTTTCATGGGGGAGATCCCTTACTGTTGGCCGGGCATATTTTTCCTGTCGAAAGATTTGGTGCTAGAAGGAGGGCTTGATGGTAGGCTCCCAACACATAAGTAACATCCTGTTGCAAACTCCCCAAGGGGAGATCATGTATGAAAACACTGGTCCTACACCCCTAGAAAATTCCTAGGAGGAGGAAGCCCCTTACTATGAGGTCACCCTAGATCAGCTAAGGGCCCTGTGCCCTATCACCCGCAATGTCGTCAGGGGCTTGAAAAACGCCCCGATCACTAGTTCCCTGGCTAATCCTATAACTCCCACAGCGAACCACACTCGCCAGCGAACCCTTGTCAATTCCCTACCTCAGCTGGTGTGTCTTATGATCGAAGATTATGTAGATGTAGTTGAGCATAATTCTGAAGAGCCCAAGGACAATCCTCGAGGGGCTGAATAAGGAGGCTCCAAAATCACTGAACCCCGACCCAACACCAACCCTCAACTTGACCAAACTTTGAATGATAATACTCAAGCAAAAAACCCACCTGGGGGAGGAGATAGGAGGGGCCAAGGAAACAGAGGCCGTGGACAAGGCCGAAATGTTGGCCACCACCACCACCACCACCGAAACCAGAACAGACTCTCATTCCTTTATAACTGGAGAAACATCAGGAATATGAAATTAGGACATGCAGTCCCAGCATGAGGGCAAAGCATCTGGGTTAGGCATAGGGAGTGAATCTGAAAGTGAAATAGGGCATGTTTACATACTACGCCACCCGCAAGCTAGGCATGTGCAGTCATTGGCTTGGATGGCACAATATCCTTTAGCTCTCCATGGTTCCCTCCGTGACATGCCCCGGCATCCTGAGAAGCACCTCCCTAAGTTCGACCTTGAAAAGGGTACACTAGCCAAAGATCACATAAGTAACTTTTACCTAGCCTTAAAAATGATGAGGCTACAATCTGACGATGTAGCATGTCATCTTTTTCCTCATACTTTATAGAATAAAGCTGCTACCTGGTATCGATCCCTCCCTATTGCTTCCATGTCTTCCTGGGAGAAATTTCACGGTATTTTCCTTCAAAACTTTTTGGAAGAAAAAACTCCTTCCATGCTCCTTACAGAGCTTAGTACTTTGAAGTGTCATAAGAAGGATAAATTAAAAGATTTCAAACAATGCTTTGATATGATATTGAACAAATTCCTGCCAAATATGGCCTTATATGATTCCATCACCGTTGACTACTACACGCAGGCTCTCCCTCTAGATATTTTCGTATTCGTGAAATGTGAAGCTAGAGCCACCCTGGCGGCAAATTACACCACTGCCCTCACTGTCGAAAGGAATATGATATCCATAGGAGCCATCAACCATGATGGATGAGCTGATCAAAATCCAACCACAAAGAGAGCCCAATCCTCAAACCATAAATCTGGAGGCAAAGACAAGGACCCCTTAGACATCAAAAGTATCACGAAGTCCCCCAAGTTACTGACTAATGAAGTCTCCGATCTGAAGAGGAAGAAAAATGACTCTGTCTCAGGTGCTAAAATTCAGAAACCTTTCTTCAGAAAGAATAACCTCACTGTGAACCAACCCCCGTCAAATTCAAGTGTTGGACTCAAGCATGACTGCCATGGTGAATCAACTTCTAGAAAACCAAACCCCTGGGGATTTAGAAGAGGAGGCCACTTCAAACAATAGGGAGGCCTCCCCCCCGGATGAAGATATGGTTTCCACTGTCCTCTCCTTTGAGGTCATCCGCGGAGAAATTTCCCCTTTCGCAATTGGAATAAAATTGGTTGACGATCCTAAGTCTAAACTCCCTTGAAACTATGGCTTGAGCAGAAAAGGCCCATTCCCTGATCAATCCTTCGAAGAAAAAAGAAAAGCTTTCTTAAGGAAAATCCTACCAACAAACGCAAAAAACCAAAACAAGACTCCTGAGAAATTTAGTCCAAATAATCCCTGAGAAGGCCCCAAGGCTAAATCTTCATCAGTTTCTTCAAAAACCACCACCTAACTTATCTCACACAGAGACTCTGGGTATAACCTTATCAAGGATATGAAGAAGACTCGACCCAACATTTCTCTCTACGAGCTCACTCGCATTACTAACCAATGAGATCTTATCCTCAAAGCATTTTCAAATCTACCAGTGACCAAACCCATGAGCACCATGTCTGCCCAAACTGCTGCTAGTCTCGAATCTATCGTGAATGTCGTGAATGCCAACTCCAAGGGATCCACACCACCTTTCCTCCCATACTTTGAGATCTTTAACTTCAATGTCCATAATTTCCTCGTCGATTTTGGTGCATCCACTGATGTTATTCCCTTATCTGTATGTAAGAAGTTAAACATCCACCCTAAGAAAACTCACGCAACGATCATTCAACTTGATAGATCTCAAGTTCCTGTAGTAGATGAATTAAATAATGTCATTATCTGCCTATCCTCTGATTCTAGGGTGCATCAGTGCATTGACATAGTAATCATGGATATCCCTAAGGCCTATGGCCTTCTTTTGAGCAGAGATTGGTCCAACAAGCTACAAGGATACTTTGCCACTGATTGGTCCCACATGTGGCTCCCTTACAAGGGCAGGAACAATCAAATCCGCGTCGAAAGCGAGCCTTACATGAAATACACTATGACCGACTTGGATGCAACTAACGAACTAGTCAGCTTCATGCAAGAAGAGATCAGTATGTGTTTCTTAGAATTATTTTTTGGATGCTACCAAACTCCCCAATCTCCAATCACTCAGGATGTCCAGTCTGAACTATTTTTGGTCGCTGACAACCCCTCTACCTTAATGGAAGACCCGTTAGAAACTACTAGCCCAAGTTCATCTCTTATGTGCTCAGATAGACTTTTCAAATCAGAAGATGAAATGTGGACCTTGTACCACGACAGTTCCAAGACCCATATGGGGTTAGCACGGGTTGTATCTTTTTGGACCCTCAGAAGAACAAGTTTCTAATTTCCTGCCGACTAGAGTTCCTATGCACGAATAATACAACTGAGTATGAAGCATTACTGCTCAGACTAAAAAAATCCATAGATCTCAAATTTCATTGTTTAAAGTTAATTGGAGACTCCAAGATCATCACTCGTAGGGTACCTAACACCATCCATTGCTTGTCTCCACATCTAAAAGGTTACTAGTAAGAGGTATGGCGTTTAATTTCTAATTTTGATGCTTTCAGTATTAAATCCATACTTATAATGCACAATGCAACAACTGATACACTTGCCAATGGTGTAGCTAGGTTCACCCCACTTAGAGATGGATTTTATACTGAAATTATTTACAAGCCATCCATACTAGATAATGTCACTAATTTGTGCATTAATGATGACCAATAGGTACTGGATTTGATGCTCAATACAGACGCATTCAAATACATAGTTATAGAAGAAAAGGATCATGATCAAGCCTTGCAAAATGAACTAGGAGATCATAAAGAAAATTCCATACCCAAAGGGATCGTGTCACTCGAAAAGTTGTTTGACTTACAGAACCGTTTTCGAGGGCCCCCCAACACGAAGGTTCAAAGTTCCACGTTAGCACATCGAAAAATAAACCTCGGGACGAACAAGGAGCCCAAGTTCATTAATCTCGGTAATGATTGCACCCCTCAGGAGAGGTAATAATTCACTGAGTTATTTAAGAAATACTGAGATGTGTTTGCCTAGACGTATGATGAGCTACGAACTTATGACACGCGGGTCATCTAGCACGTGATACCCATGAAGGAAGGAGTGAAACCATTCCAGCAGAAACTGAGAAAGGTACATCCCATCTTAGAGCCGATGATCCAAAGGGAACTAAAGAAACTCTTGGATGCATGCATAATTCTCAAAGTTCGACATTCAACCTAGGTGTCAAACTTGGTCCTAGTTCATAAGAAATCTGGCGAAATCCGTTTGTGCATAGAATTCCAAAATTTGAATAGAGCTTCGGACAAGGACAACTACCCAGTGCCCCCTATGGAGCAAATCCTTCAAGCTCTATCAGGATTGGAGATGTTCTCTTTATTGGATGGGTTTTCAGGTTATAATCAAGTACTAGTGGCTGAACCTGACTAGCTGAAAACCACATTCAGAGCTAAATGGTAAACATTCGCATTCAGATGCATGCCCTTTGGCTTAATCAATGTTGGTGTGACCTTCCAAAGAGCCATGGACATAGCCTTCAGAGGCCTCATTGGGAAAAGCATGGTAGTATACCTTGATGACGTCACTGTGTTTTCAAAACGCAGATCTTTTAAAGGTGTCGGAAATACGAGATCTCACTAAACTTGAAGAAAATAATTTTCGCCATCTCCAAAGGAAACTTGTTGTGGCACATAATAACTCAGGACGACATAATAGTGGATCCAGAATGTGTGAAAGTCATCGCTCAGATACTGCCCCCAAGTGGTAAGAAAGCCATGCAGTCTTTCCTCAACAGAATCAACTTTGTGTGAAAATTTATATCATATTTCACCCAAATTGTGAAACCATTGCAAGATATGATCAAGAAGAACGCTAACATCAAATGGAATCCTCCTGAGATAGAAGCGTTCAATAACATCAAATTGGCCATTGCGCAAGTGCCTGCTATTCATAGTCCGGATTTCAGAAAAGCCTTTATCTTGTACACCTTTGCCTCATATTCATCTTTGGTTGCCATCCTCATTCAAAAATATGATAACAACAATGAGCGACCCATATCATTCATGAGCGCTAGATTGCAAGGTGCCGAGTTGAATTATCCAACTATTGATAAGCAAGCTTACACAATGTATAAGGAGGTTAAACACTTTAGGCCATATATTTTTAAGAGTCACGTCACAGTCTTCATGCCTCACCTAGATGTTCGCTCACTTTTCATATAGCAAGAGCTAGGCGAGAGAGGAGGCAACTGGATGATGTTCCTTCAAGAATATGACCTGGAATTCAAGCCAGCACACACTATAAAGGGCCAAGGACTATGAAATATGGCCACGAAAGTAGAAGAATCGTGAAGCAGTGAAGAAGAGAGTTGGAACATGAAATCGACATGTATCAAACTGATATCATATCCCAACATAATACCTCCTCATGGTATGTTGATCTCCAGCAATATCTGAAACACGGTACCATGGGGCCCACTTTAACCACTCAGTAGAAACGTGCATTAACACTGAAAATTGTATCGTACCAACTAGTGCAGGGTAAGTTGTGTTATGGTCCCATGATTTGTCAGATTGGCAAGCCAAATGACAGGGTAACATCAGACCAAGCTTTGGAGCCCTAGAACCTAGCATTCCTGGACTCAGAGAGGGCTCTCTCTAATATGCAAAGGATGTGAATTTGTTCGCTTTTGTATATTTGATTTTAGGCTATTTGTTAAGTATGTTTTGGTTTGTTTTGGGTTTTTTAGGGGAACTGATCAAAGGATAAATAGATCAAAATTTCATCAAATCAACTGGGCTATGGGGTCGAAAAGGTTGAGACTGTCTCAATGATGGACAAGGTATTACTGCAGGGCCGATTTGGTCAAGATAAATGGATTCTTTGGATGTAAGTGAAATGAGATGGACATTAAGTTTGTGAAAGACAAAGATATTTTAAGCATAAATAGTTTAAACAACAAGAATTCATGTGGTAGGGCTAACCATTAATCACTATGAATGAAACTCAAACTAATAAATGCAGAAAATAAACAATCCAGTGATACATAGAAGTATAAAACCCTCAAATTTGGGAAAATCACCTTGATATTTTTGGGAAAACAAATAAGACAAACAAACAACTCAATCTATGAAGAGGGAACTCCTAAACATCATATCTTGAGCTATCATGAACTTTGAAATAAGACTGCAAAGCATGGACAAAGGGCAAGATCGAAAGAAGACCTCTTTGACTTAACTAAGACAACCAATAATTCAGAGAGAGATTTCAGAAACAGAGTTTTTATTAGCTATGAGTAAGAAGGGCGTACCGTGAATCATACTAGATAGCATAAATAATAACCATTATTGAAACTGATAACAAGTTCTTAGGGTACCAAAGAGCAATTAAGAATTCTTTGACATAACCAAGAAAGATGAAAACATTTAAGCTGCAATGAATTAGCTAATTTGAGGTGCCTCCATGGGCATATCTCAAAATTATTATTTACTGAACTACAGCAATCAAGAAGCATTAAAACATGTATGATAAACTAAGAAAACATAACAGATAAGGAACACAATACCATTCACCAAGCCATGGAATCCTACATACAATCCTCCTCCACCATCAAAGTCAAGCAAGAGATCATCCACTTCATAAGACAATTATTTATTCAAATCTCATAATGCTATGTATTTACTCTCTATAACATCAATTTCAGCCTCTGGTTACAATGAATTCTCTTGGATTATATAGGCCAAAGAGGAAGAAACCCTCCTAGACAAACTAGAAGGCCATTGGCCTAATATAAATATCTGATTTTGTCCTTGAGGCTTTGAAAAGCCCAAGGCACAAAATATCTTCAAAAGTATCTATTTAAGCTAAAAATAGAAACAAAATTGAATTTTAATCTCTAACATAGGGTTAAAAATAGCTTAACACACATTTGGATGGCCATCTTTAGAAAACTGCCTTTTCAGCCAAAATGCTATAGGAGCGTAGTGCCAGAAAAAAGCCTATTTTGCAGATAGCTTTTGATGGACTTCCCGATGTTCAAACGAGGCCCATGATAGCTCGTTGGAAAGCCCTAGATGTATAGTTACTGGAACTACTTTATTTTTCCCAAACTGATCCCTGGAAGTCTGTCAAAAAGTCGACTGAGTGAAAAAACCCACGAGGGTCTCATCTGCTACTATGTGAGGCAGAAAGGTGAATTTTGACTAATTTTTGCCTCTTTAGGGGACCAAAACACCTTCTTTTGATCTAAAAATTTGTGAGTATATTCCCCCAAGTTTAATACATCCAAAAAAATGACTCTCATGAGTTGAGGATGCTCCTAGAAAACATGGAAATGCCTAGAAAAATGTGCAATTAGGGCCAAAAAACACAAAAAACAAGATCAGGTCCAAAATCGTTGAATTTTGGTGAGAAAACCCCTTATGGGTTCCTAGAAGAATGAAATGAAGTTGAAGCCAATATTTCAAGCCTAGATATGTATTTTTCCCCTTTTTTCACCGAGCACCTCCTTTGGACAGTTTTGAGCCTTTCTTGAGCAATTCTGAGTTTTCTTCAGGAAAATTGATTCAATTTCTTGTAATGCCCGGTCATCTTCCTTTGCAAACCCATGTATTTGTTTTCCTTGTATAATTTTTCCTCAAAATGCTTGTTTTCTCTTTCAAGCCATGATTCTTTATCATTTTCTATCTCTTGGGCAAGAAATTGTGTTATAGGATAAGATCGAGCAAGGGCTACTTCTTCTTCTTTTTGTTTCTCCAAAGCTTTCCTAAGACCAATAGTCCTAGGCATTTTTCTTACTGGCTACTCTTCTTCCACAATATCATCAAAGTCGCCCATATAATCTTCAAGTTTGACTTGCACTTTGTATACTTTCCTTTGGTATTTGAATGCCTGGGCCCCATATATTTCCATTTTCCAACTCATTTGTCTATTTTGCATTTGTAGAAAGTGTATGAGGTCCTTCGACCTTTCTAGATCAGTTTCTAAGTCCTTGATTTGGGCTTCTCTGTTTTGCAAAAATGACTCAATGATTCTGGCTTCATCATCTCCACCATCACTGTCTATTTGTATGATGTCAAACTCTCTTTCTTGTTCATGGCTACTCTCCTGCTGTTCAACTTTTTGTTTGCCCTTGCTTTGGATAGAATTTTTTTCTCTTGTTCTCTTTGGTAATTCAATAATACTCTTCTTAGGCAATTTTCCTTTACTCCTTAGCGCCCTAGTGACATTATTAGTCACTGTTGGAGTGATTTTCTTCTTTGCAGATTTGGTGTTTTTGGCCTTTGGTGCTTTTTAGGAATGAATCATGGCCCCTTGCCTAGGAGAGGCAACAAGCACATGTTCTTGGCTGTGTTGAGGAGAAGAGAGAGGAGGTTTCATCACTAGCATTTTTTCAACTTGATATTTTACACTGCTTTATCCTTCATCACCTAATTTGTTGCACTTTTCACTGTTTTCATGTTCTTCTTTAGGGTTTCCTTGTCCACCCTCCTCACTGTTTTGAGCTTGATTTTAGTCATTATTTTGCTGACTACCACTGTCTTCATTAGCTCCACTGTCTTGAACATATTTATGTATGTTACCCTTATCTTGACTGTTTTCCTCACTTACCTCTGTGGTTGGGATGCCATTATCTTCACTTTTTCCCTTAGACTTTGTGTGTGGGCTACCACCATCTTCACTGTTTTCCTTAGACTCTGTGTGTGAGCTGCCACCGTGGTCACTACTTTGCTGGGAGGTGCTTTTTTCACTATCCCTTTGATTAGTTTCATGACTTTGTTGAGGACTGTTATATTCCTCATCATTACTGCTTGTTTGGGGATTATCACTATGCTTAATACCTCTTTGATTGCTTTCATGCTGACTGTCACTCTATTTCTCATCACTGCTTTGAACCTCTTCCCTTTGTTCCTCATCATCACTACCCTGCTGCTCTTTAGTTTGTTCTTCATCCTCACTAGTTGTATGTGGGCTGTCTCCATGCTCATGATCAATTTTCTGCTTAGGGATGCTTTGTTCTTCATCCTCACTACTTTGTGGAGTACAACTATGTTCCTCATCATCACTACCTTTATGCCTGCTTTCATAAGACTCTTCTTTTTCACTATCAATCATGGGTGATGTTTGCTTTTGAGGGGTAGATTGACTAGATGAAGGGGAGACATAGTGAGTGGAGGGTGAGGAGGACATATGAGATGGGCCATGAGATGAAGAGGCAGTAGTAAAATCCGGATGAGAAATGAAAGTCTCCCAAGAAACTCCTTTCTTTTCAAGCTGGTGAAGGATGATGATTTTGATGAGAGAATGATGGAAAAGACTAGACTTTTGCTGAGAAAGAGGTCTCTTTTGGACAAGGGAGGACATCTTGTCTATGCTTTTGTAGAGGAAGAAAGGGAGATTCAACAACTGAGTCCAAGTGAAATGCATCAGAAGTCTGACATGATAGGAATAAACTTGACAATATCTCCCCTCACATGTGAAATATCTCATGATGACTTTCATAAGGGGTGCATAATTGTTCAATAGATTGGAAAAGGGGAAAATAGCCTTGCATTCATTTTGGTAAGCTGGTTTCAAGAAGGGCTTGTAGTGGTCTAGGTCCAAATAGGCTTGTTTGAACCATTTCTCACCAAGATAGGGAATCTTGGTGGTCCTTGACACTAACCTAGGAGTGAGAACAAAATCAAGGCCTGTTATGTGAACATGTTTCCCTTGTAGCCTTAGGGAAAAAAATTGTGTTAAGGGAGGGTGATTGGTGACCTCCTGGACTTTTTGGCAAAAATCAAGGCACCCTACCTCATGAAAGTTGAAAATGACCGAAGGGGAATCACTTAACTCTTTAGTTGTAGTAGGCTCAAACCTTTTGTGAAATCCCTCCTTGCTGAACTTCCTTGGAGGCATAGTTGTTTAGACTTTCCTTCACTCTCTTATCAAAACAGGTCTTTCAAATGAACTGAAAAATAGATCCCCTCTTCAAGCACGGTATTTCTTTCTTAGCTGGAAAACAAGTTCCTTTTTAATGAAAATAAGTTTCCTTCTTAGGAACTGTGTTTTTTCTTGTTACTGAGTGGAAAGACCTTCAAAATAAATCTGTCTTTCTCATTTATGAGACTGTGTCCTCTTTCACCTATTCTTTTTAAACAAGTATTTATACTAATAATAGGCCTCCCTTCTCAATCACTATTTTTCTTCTTTGAAATCACTGTCTTTTTTCTTTTAAGTTTTGGTTTTAAAACATTTTTGTGACCAAAATTAAGATTCAAGGGCAGGAGAAATACCTTTGAAATCACCCTGATATGTTTGAAAAACCTAAATTCTGAGCAAAAACCAGTTTTTCTTTCACTTTTGGAGACCTTAGGAGGGGTCTACGCTCCTGTACACATGCGTGTAGCACCTGTACGCTGCTCTGGGCGCTATGTGTTGGGTCAGGCACTGGGCACCTTCTGAACGTTGAGCGAGGAGGTAGGAGCATCGTTCCAACCTACAGGCGTGTTGCACCCTTTGTATTTTTCTTCACTGGGATGGTCACAGGCACGTCGCGTCCTGCTACAGGCGCGTCGCGTTCAACCTTTTCTGCACGACGATGGCATGAAACCTTAGAAACAAAACTTCTTCTTTGGTGAAGTGAAAAACGTTTGATGAAGAGGATTTATAATTTTGAAATGAATTTGGAGATGGCCTTTTATATCTTAAAACAATACCTTCCCCCTTTTACCAATTCAAAAAACAAAACTTCTCCTTTAGCCTTTGTAGTTGTTTTGAAAAGTGATTTTGCACTTTTGTTGAGGGGTTTCCCTTTTTAACAAACTAGCTTATCCCTTTCTATTTGCAGGATAACTCTTCAACCAAATCACGAACATATTTTCAAAAGTTGTTTCCCCTTATGTTTTGAAAGAAAACTTAAAAAAAAACCTAGCTCTCAAAATCTGTTTATTAATGCAAACCTTTTCTAAACACTATATCAATATTTGATGATTTTTAACCCTCTACCTATTATGAAGGAGGTTATGCCATTTAGATCACCTAGATCCCTTAAAATTACTGTTGACCCTCTGCTCATTAGTGAGAGAGGTCCTTTAAAAACACTTTTTGGGCATTTTTTTGATACTTTTAGGTTTCAACTTTTTATGCATCTAGGCTCTGTCTGTCAAGAAAGTTTTCCTCAAAACTATGACCTTGTCCTTATCATCTGAAAAAGGCTTACATAAACACCACTACTGCAACCTCTCAACACCATTATGTAAATCCTCTATTTATGATATGAAAGAGGTATTTTCATATGTGTTTTCTCTGCTGCTTTGAATAGACCATTAGGGGAAAAATGTGAGCTTTTCCACTTGTCACTCTTGAATATCTTCAAACAAACTATCCTTTTTGCTATGTGACATCTTATCTGTAACCTATGCCTTTATTTCACCATATCACTTTGAAACTTTAGACCAAAAAAATGTGATTAGATTATGTTGAATGTTCTTTGTTTATCCTTAGGAGGAGGTAATGCAGGATGCAACTACCTAGGTTAATTAAAGTCACTATGTAGGCCCTCTAATTATATTGAATGGAGGTCCTTGAACAACTATTTTTTTTCCTTTACAGAAAACCTTTAAACCAACTGAGTGCGATATGCTTATTAATGAAGGGGGTTTCTTGAAAACTTAGTGCTTTTTCCTTCTGCTCATGCTTGAAAAGACACTATAAACACAAAAGCTTTCTTTCATCCCTGCTACCATTGAAAAATTTCTTTGAACCAGTTATTTATGGGCTCTCTACTTATCATGAAGGAGGCCTTCAAACTATAAAACTTCATTCATTTCAACACTGTGACCCCTATTTGTTTGTTTGAAAAATACAAATAGAAGACAAAAGTGAATCTTTGGCATTTATCCTTGATGAAATCATTTGAATCATAATGCCCTTTGCTTTACGAGGATCTGTCAGTAATGTATATCCTTTTTGCATAAAATCACTATGAATCTTCAAGAGTAAATAATGTGCTTTGTAAATGGTGAGCACTCACTGCTATACATCTTTGAAACAACTCATTTTCCCTTGACTTTGTTTTCATAAGGTGTAGTGAATTTGTCTTTGATTACCTTTCAGAGCCCGGGTGTATGGTAAGGTATAAGAAGCAACTTTCCTTCTTAAATCTTTAATATGATGCCTAGTTTGCTTTAAAGCTCTTTTTGCCAGGAGACTATCACTGTTGGTTTCATAAGACTGATTTGTAGAGCTGGCTCACATGTTTGGGAGCTAATGCAAAAATTCCATTACAATTAGCATGAAATGCTGGAGGTATACATTATCTAACCTTTGTGTGGATTTTACATGATGGAGGACTTTTGACCTTTTGGTGCTTTTGAGTTTGAATCCTGTAGGTCTTTTCTCTTTACAATCTGCACTTTCTCTAATTTCCAATAGTAATTGCCACAGCATGAAATCTTTTCCTGAAGTGTTCTTTTGCTCACACTCTGCTTACTGTCATCAATCTATACACCCCTGTAGAGATGCATTGATAGATGTCTTTGATCTTTGGATAGCCTTGCTGAGGTATATCAAGATAATGCTTGAAATGATCATCTTTCTTCAGACATGGAAAAATTATTTCTCTGTCTCTTCTTGGATTTAAAAATTTCTGAGCTCTTCTTAAGAAAAAACACATTGACCTTTTGATGGTGTATGAACTAGGGAAATACAAGGGTTTTGTTTTGGAAAATAAGAAGAAATGATGGTTGACTGATATTGAAACCAAGGTTTTTGACTTGGAGATAGTTTTCTCAAGGTATTTTCCCTAAACACCACCACCTAGACCTACAGACTTTGTCACAGCTCATGAATGGCTTCTTAAGCATGAGTAGGTTATCATATGACAAGATGATCATGGATAGAGGGGTAGAAACTTTGTCAAATGTTGGACAGTGGATTGTATGAAAAACAAGGGATTTTGATGGTAGAGAGACAAAACTATGACAACTATAGATAGGGAGAATTTTCTAATTTATGGCAGGACTGAAATCTGAAGGCCACTTCCACCTCAGTATGCAAGAGAGGGCTAAGAAGACAAAAAATTATTTGAGGGCTTTTCTAGATGAAAATTTGGCATATTTGAAAATGGTGTCTAGAAAACCTAGACAAGGCATATAGTCATCATAATAGGAAAAAATACTGATGACTAACAGTGGCTCCATTTGGGGAGGGTAGCTCCTTTTCAAGAGGTGTCCAAAATTGTAGATCTCTGGCTTGTGAAGACTAGTGCTTTATCCTTTTGCGCAAATTTCTCTCTTTCTTGATGCTATTTCTGAAAATTTACAGCATGATTAGCGACAACCTCATCTCTACCTACCCAACTATATTTCCTAGCATTTTTTTCTTCTTTGGGTGCACTTGGACTGGCAAACCCTTTGACATGATATGAAAAATAAAAACTATCTAATTCTATTCTTATATCCTCCGAGAGTTCAGATTAAACTGATGAACTCCTTTGATTCTCTACGTATGTTAGATTGACTGTCAAGATTAAGCTGTTTGACAGGATTTCATTCACTAAACTAAAACATGAAATTGAAAAATGACCAAATTAGGATTAGATGGTCTGATTTTTCATGTGTTTGTGGCATAAAAGACAAGTTGCACACAAATATTATTTTTGCACAAAATGAGATTTAGAAAAGTCAGGGCTAGGATACATAGTTTGTTTTTCATCCATGTTTCCCTCTTTCGTTCTGTCTTGAGCATGTGGAACCCGTATCTTTTCCTAATCTACTTTCACTGATAATTCAAGCTTACAAAATTTTGACTATCACTTCTTTTACTAACTTATCAACAATCAATTTAATACATGTTCAGTTATGATTAGGCTAGATAACTGAACAAGACATCCTTTGAGCACTAGTAGTGGCATTTAGACTTGCACACTTTCAGTATAAATATTTTTTGAACATGGGGCTTTTCTACTATTTTTAAAACTCCCCTCTTTTCAAATTTTTTACTATTTTTGTATTTTCTATTTTTTATTTATTTCTTCAAACAGTGATATGTACAATGAGCGAAAATGTTTTTGAAACTAGAAATCTTGAAAATGGTGGAGCTTGAGCATTTTGTCTTCAAAGGGATCTCCCGATGCTCTTGGTCCGGTCAGGTCTTGAAAATAAAAGTTTGGAAAATTTTCCCTTTCAAGCACAACATAAGGGTTCTTGTAAGAGTCTCTAAAAAATTCTGTATCTGCTTGCTTCTTTTCTCTATACTTTTTATTTATGCTCCTGCCTTTGTTGTACATCTTCTTTAGGTAATACAAATACTTTTTGTCATTTTTAAAACAGATGATGACATCATCAATGTACATCATAGTGAAGAAATTCAGTACTGGAAACATGGCCTTCAGGAACATGTCTTTGGTGTCTTACAGTTTTGCAACCCTAGGTTTGAATTTGGAACTACTTCCAGTGTATTTGAAAAAATATTTAAGTTGTCTGCTTTGAAGAGGAATTAACTGATGATATCCTGAAACATAAACTTACAAAGACATATGATTAGAAACTCCTAGTTTCTGTATGGTATGATCTGTTTTCGGAAGGATATAGGTGTTGTTCTGGGGAGGTTTATCTGTGTTCCTGAAATCTACACATATCCTATGTCCATTTGTTTTGTCTTTAATTGTTAATGTTTGATCGAGATTTTTTCATTTCTTTTTGTAAGGGTCACTTCTTGAAATGATGGTAGTGTCATAGTGTTTCAAACTGTTTTCCTGACGTGTATTAGTATCTTGAATAATTTTGCATATTCTAGCAGCTCTTAATATTTGGTGAAATGACAGAATTTCAGATAGTTCAATTAGCTCAGGTTTTTTAGGACTGATGTTATCATATTCCCCTTTGTTAAATTTATCAGACATTTTCCCTGGATTCATAAAAGTAGTTGCAAAAGCTGAAGTTTTACTTGGAGAGGTAAAGTATTGGGATGGTGAAGCATTTAAGTATGGCAAGAACATAAGGCTCCCCTGCTCCTGATTTCCAAAGAGGTTTGTACTATGTAAGCCTTTCAGTGCTTTTGTTTTGAAAATTTTTTTTTATTGTACTTTTGATGTTTGTCCTTGGTTTGAGCAACTTTCTTGAGGGTGTATAATGTTTTCTATTTTCTGATTTATCTCTATTTCTAGAAAATCAAATTCCCACTCGTCAAGACACAATTGTTCAGGGTCATGATAGCTTTGAGTATCCAGGTCATCATAGAGAATCTGGTGTGTCTGATGTGGTGTGCCTAGATCTGTTTCAATTTCTCCTACCTGTTTATCAATGTCTTCATCAGTATGTAAAATGAAGGAATTTAGGTCTGAATGTATGGAATTCATAGGGATGTTATCTGGCCTTTCTTGGCTACTAACCATATATTTCATGTGTGATTCCCGATACAGTATTATTGTTTGGTTAAACACAGGAATGGTGGCGTAAGACATATCTAATTGAATATTTCCTTGAATTTTGGCCCCCCAAGATCTGGATAAGAGCATTCTGTACTTGGGAGGAATGTCTGCTACCACTATGTCTATGACCAGGTGCTTTGTAGGTATTTGTGCCAAACTTACACAAAGATCTTTTATCAGGCCTAGACATTTGACTCTCCTTGAATCAAATGAATATAATTATTTATAAGGTTTCGTTATTTCTAGGCCTAATATTTCCATTACTACCTTCGGCATGAGATTGTGAGAGGCCTCGGAATATAGCATGGCATTATGTAGGATTTGGTCATGTCTATTTAGACTAATGTAAAAAGGAAGAGTGGTTCCTTCTTGAGATTTTCCTTCTATTTTTGGTCCAAACAACACCTCAGGGGCATCATCAACTAGGTGTAAAGTATCTGCATCATTTCCTATGTTTAGGACCTTCAGCACTTGAGATTTGTATGAGCTTTGGGAAATAGGTTCAGTGAGAGGAATGGTGATCTTAATTTTGGCGATTTCCCCTTCAAAACTGAAAAGAACTTGTAGTTTAGATATATTTTCTTCAGTTTTCTCAGCCATGACTTTTTCTATATTCTTAATTTGTTGATTTTGATTTGGGGTTTTGTTCAATACAGTTTTTTCGGGAATCTTAGTAGAAGTACTAGGACAGTTAGGACCAAGGCTTTCCTAACTAGTTTTGTATTTGTTTTCGTCAATTCTCTTAGCCATGATTTTGTTACTATCTGTTGTTATTTGAAGAATGGTATCGGCAGCTTTTGTAATAGTAGTTTCTAAGCTACCTTTCTTAGATTTGTCTTGGTTTTTCTTACTCCTAAGATCATACTGCCTATGAACTTCCATTATGGCATTTTGTAATCCTATTTCAGGATCTTCGGGATCCTCATAATTTGTTTCATTTTCGTTTGAGGAGAAGAAAACTTGTTCTTCTTCTGTGAGGAAAACCTCACCCTCGCTATCAGATTCTATCAAGTTTAAGTGATTTTCATCAAGTGGTTCCATACCTCTTTCTACCTCATCAACATATTTTTCATGGAAAGGTGGCCTGATCTATTGGTCATTTTCCCTTGGTTTGTTTTGAGGTGGATCTCTTCTAAAGTTTTGGTTCCAATTTCTGTTTTGAGGATTTGGCTAGTTTTCCTTAAAAGGTGATTTTTCATTTAGATTCATTCTTTCCCACATTCTCTCCATGGTTTTAACTAGGTTGTCTATTCAAGGATCTGAGGAGGAAATTGAAGGCATAACCTCATCTTGGTATGTGACTTTCTTTTCTGACCTTATCCTAGCTCTCGGCACTAACAAATAATTTCTGCATTTCTTCTAAAGTTGTGGGGTCTCTTTCTCTTAGTTGGTATGTCATATCGAGATCGAAACCTTTGGGAAATTTTACTAGTGCTGATCCAAGTGGAGGTTTCATGTTAGGTGGAAGGGCGTTATAGACACTGTTGAACCTAGTGCAATAGTCCTGAACACTTTCCCCCATATTCCTTTTAAGATTGTTATATTTATAAAGGATTTGGATGGGGTTTTTCCTGATTTCCCACCTGTTTATGAAAGTTTGGTAAAGTGCTGGGAGATCATGTATACTGTTAGGAGCTAATTTTTTAAACCATTTCTTGGGTTCTCCGCCTAGGCTTAGGGTGAACATTCTCATATTTATTGTTTCATCTTCTAATTCCATATAGTCAAAAGCATCACTAATTCTATCTACATGCTGTTGAGCAGTAGTAGCCTCAGCTCCGGTGAAGTGTGGGATTCGGGATTGGTAATCATTATGTACTTGGACTTGTAGATTGATTCTGAGCAGATTTGGGGTGGTAAGAGCTGAAGTGGTGGAGAAGCTAAAAATCAGGAGGTGTAGTGGGTGAGGCTTCTCTGTTAGGACTCTATTGCAAATTTAAGGGCCCAATATCGGCAAGGTTGATTTTACTTTGCGAGTTTCTTCTAAAAAGGGCTTTTACTGAACTCAAGTCAAACTGAGAATCTTGCAAGGATGTAAGATGTTCAGGTACAGAGCTTTCTTTGTGGATGGTCCTATCAGTAGCTAAGTTTCCATTTTCAGAAGTTTGCCACAAAAGCTTTTCTGGGTCATGAACTATGATAGGGGGATTCAATTCCGTGTGAGATCTGGTATTAATTCTTCGTGAAGCCATATTTCAAAGTCAAATATTAGAGAGGGTGATAGTTGTGATTTTTTTTTTGGATGGTTGTCCTCTCTAGGGGTTTCGTGGATGTGAGTAAGGTAAAAACTAAATAAAGGTTAGTGGAGTTTCCAGGTGGATGTTTTTGAGGTTTATGGTCCACCACCAATACTGACCAAGATGTTTTTTAAGGAAAATTATTTTCTAGAAAAATTTTATTTGAAAACTTGTAAGAATGACTTAAAACTTAGTTCAATAGTTTGCTATATTGTTAATAAAGCTATAGTTCTATTCTTTTAGGCTATTATGTTGATTTCCTATGTTTAGATGAATATTTCTGAATCTTAAGTTATACTTAGTTTGTCACTAATTTCAGAGGTTGTATCACAATATTTGTGTTTTTGGAAAGGTAAGTCATCAGGATAGTATTTTTATGAAATTTTTTTGTTTTTAGTGAAGTATTAGGCCTACTGGAGGCTAGTGGAGTTGCCAGGAGGATGTTTTGTTGTTTTTAGAGATATGTATTTATGGTCCACCACCAATAACTGAGAAAAGGCCAATCTAGGGATGTTTTTGGGGTTTTCTGAGTTCCTATATGTAGCCCTAATATTTGTAAGAGTGTCCTATAACTAAATCACCATTTTTCTAAGATGATGAAACAATAACAGTTTACTCTAAATGATTTTATAGGCTGTTTGTCTGATTTTAATTTTGAAGGACTAATGAATCTACAAGAGTTTACTAGACTATTATGAACTCAGTAGGTCCCACCGTGATCGCCATTATGTTATGGTGGCGATGAGATGGTTGATTCACTAGATATTCTTGAATACAAGGGATTTCTGTAGTCCTAAGGTGTACTTATATTGTCACTAACTCAGAAAAGTCCCACCGTGATCACCATTATGTTATGGTCCCGTGATCTGGCAGATTGGCAACCCAAATGACAAGGTAACATCAGACCAAGCTTTGGAGCCCTAGGACCCAGCCTTCCTGGACTCAGAGAGGGCTCTCTCTAATATGTGAAGGATGTGAATTTTTCCACTTCTGTATATTTGATTTTAGGCTAGTTGTTAAGTATGTTTTGGTTTGTTTTGGGTTTTTTAGGGGAACTAATCAAGGGATAAATAGATCAAAATTTTGTCAGATCAACTGGGCTATGGGGTCAAAAAGGTCGAGATTGTCCCAATTATGGACAAGGTATTATTGTAGGGCCGATTTGGTCGAGATAAATGGATTCTTTGGATGTAAGTGAAATGAGACGGACATTAATTTTGTGAAATACAAAGAGATTTTAAGCATGAATAGTTTAAACAACATGAATTCATGTGGTAGGGCTAACCATTAATCACTATGAATGAAAATCAAACTAATAAATGCAGAAAATAAACAATCCAGTGATACATAGAAGTATAAGACCCTCTAACTTTGAAAAAATCACCTTCAAACTTTTGGGAAAACAAATAAGACAAAAAAACAACTCAATATATGAAGAGGGAACTCCTAAACATCATATCTTGAGCTGTCGGGAACTTTGAAATAAGACTGCAAAGCATGGAAAAAGGACAGGATCGAAACAAGACCTCTTTGACTTAACTAAGACAACCAATAATTCAGAGAGAGATTTCAAAAATGGAGCTTTGATTAGCTATGAGGAAGCAGGGCATACCGTGAATCATACTAGATAGCATACATAATAACCATTATTGAAACTGATAACAAGTTCTTAGGGTACCAAAGAGAAATTAATAATTCTTTGACATAACCAAGAAAGATGAAAACATTTAAGCTGCAATGAATCAGGAAATTTGAGGTGCCTCCATGGGAATATCTAAAACTTATTCTTTACTAAACTATAGCAAGCAAGAAGCATGAAAACATGTATGATAAAATAAGAAAACATAATAGATCAGGAACACAATACCATTCACCAAACCATAGAATCCTACATACAATACTCCTCCACCATCAAAGTCAAGTAGGAGATCATCCACTTCATAACACAAGTATTTCTTCAAAGCTCATAATGCTATGTATTTTCTCTCTATAAAATCAAGTTCATCCTATGGTTACAATGAATCCTCTTGGATTATACAAGCCAAAGAGGAAGAAACCCTCCTAGAGCAACTAGAAGGACATTAGCCTAATACAAATATCTGATTTTGTCCTTGAGGCTTTGTAAAGCCTAAGGCACAAAAAATCTTCAAAAATATCTATTTAAGCTAAAAATAGAAAGAAAATTGACTTTTAATCTCTGACATAGGGTTAAAAATAGCTTAATGCACATTTGGATGGCCATCTTCAGAAAACTACCTTTTCAGCCAAAATGCTACAGGGGCATAGCACCGGGAAAAAGCCTATTTTGCAGATAACTTTTGAGGGACTTACCGATGTCGAAAAAAGGCCCTGATAGCTTGTTGGAAAGCCCAGGATGTCTAGTTTCTGGAACTACTTGAGTTTCCAAAACTGATCCCTGGAAGTTTGTTAAAAAGTGGACTGAGTGAAAAAACCCAGGAAGGTCTCATCTGCTAATATGTGAGGCAGAAAGGTGAATTTTGACTGATTTTTGCCTCTTTGGGTGACCAAAACACCTTATTTTGATCTGAAAATTTGTGAGTAGATGCCACCAAATTTAATACATCCAAAAAAATGACTTTCATGAGCTGAGGATGCTCCTAGAAAACATGGCAGCACCTAGAAAAATGTGTAATTAGGGCCAAAAAACACAAAAAACAAGATCATGTCCAAAATTTCTCAATTTTGGTGAGAAAACCCTTATGGGTTCCTAGAAGCATGCAAGGAAGCTGAAGCCAATATTTCAAGCCTAGATATGTCTTTTTCCCCTTTTTTCACCAGGGGCCTCCTTTGGGCAGTTTTGAGCCTTTCTTGAGCAATTTTGAGTTTTCTTCAGGAAAATTGATTCAATTTCTTGTAATGCCCGGTCATCTTCCATTGCAAACCCAAGTATTTGTTTTCCTTTTTTAATTTTTCCTCCAAATGCTTGTTTTCTCTTTCAAGCCATGATTCTTTATCATTTTATATCTCTTGGGCAAGCAATTGTGTGAGAGGATAAGATCGAGCAAGGGCTGCTTCATCTTCTTTTTGTTTCTCCAAAGCTTTCCTAAGACCAATAGTCCTAGGCCTTTTTCTTACTGGTTGCTCTTCTTCCTCAATATCATCAAATTCGCTCACATACTCTTCAAGTTTGACTTGCACTTTGTATGCTTCCCTTTGGTATCTGAATGCCCGGGCCTCATAGATTGATATTTTCCCACTCATTTGTCTATTTTTCATTTTTAGAAAGTGTATGAGGTCCTTAGAACTTTCTATATCAGTTTCTAAGTCCTTGATTTGGGCTTCTCTATTTTTCAAAAGTGACTCAAGGATTCTAGCTTTATCATCTCTAGCATCACTGTCTATTTGTATGATTTCAAACTCTCTTTCTTGTTCATGGCTACTCTCCTATTGTTCAAATTTTTCTTTTCCCTTGCTTTGGATAGACTTATTTGCTATTTTTATCTTTGGAAATTCAATGATTCTCTTCTTAGGCAGTTTGCCTTTACTCCTTAGTGCCCTAGTGACATTACTAGTCAATGCCGGAGTGATTTTCTTCTTTGCAGATTTGGTGTTTTTAGCCTTTGGTGCTTTTGAGGAATGAATCATGTCCCCTTGCCTAGGAGAGGCAGCAAGCACATGTTATTGGTTGTGTTGAGGAGAAGAGAGAGGAGGTTTCATCACTAGAATTTGTTCAACTTGATCTTTTACACTGCTTCCTCCATCACCTAATTTGTTGCACTTTTCACATTTTTCATGTTCTTCTTTAGGGCTACCTTGTCCACCCTCCTCACTATTTTGAGCTTGATTTTCATCATTATTTTGCTGACTGCCATTGTCTTCATTCGCTCCACTGTCTTGAACCTATTTATGTATGTTACCCTTATCTTGACAGTTTTCCTCACTTACCTCTATGGGTGGGCTGCCATTATCTTCATTGTTTTCCTTAGACTCTGTGTGTGGGCAGCCACCATCTTCACTGTTTTCCTTAGAATCTGTGTGTGAGCTGCCACCATGGTCACTACTTTGCTGGGAGGTGCTTTTTTCACTGTCCCTTTGATTGGTTTCATGACTTTGTTGAGGATTGTTGTGTTCCTCATCATTACTTCTTGTTTGAGGATTGTCACAATCCTTACTGCCTAATTTGATTGCTTTCATTCTGACTGTCACTCTGTTTCTCATCACTGCTTTCAACCTCTTCCCTTTGTTCCTCATCATCACTACCCTGCTGCTCTTTTTTTTGTTCTTCATCCTCACTAGCTGTATCTGGGTTGTCCCCATGCTCATGTTCACTTTTCTGCTTAGGGCTACTTTCTTCTTCATCCTCACTACTTTGCGGAGTATCACTATGTTCCTCATCATCACTACCTTTATGCCTTCTTTCATAACACTATTCTTTCCCACTATAAATCATGGGTGATGTTTGGTTTTGAGGGGTAGATTGACTATATGAAGGGGAGAAATAGTGAGTGGAGGGTGAGGAGGACATATGAGATGGGCCATGCAATGAATAAAGTAAGAGGCAGGGAACTGGATCAAAATGAAAGTCTCCTAAGAAACTCCCTTTTCGAGCCGGTGAAGCATGATGATTGTTGAGAGAATGATGGAAAAGACTAGCTTTTTGCCGAGTAGGAGGTCTCTTTGAACAAGGGAGGACATCTTGTCTATGCTTTTGCAAAGGAAAAAGGGAGATTCAGCAGCTACGTCTGAGTGAAATGCATCAGAAGTCTGACATGATAGGAATAAAGTCGAGAATATCTCCCCTCACATGTGAAATATCTCATGATGGTTTTCATAAGGGGGGCATAACTGTTCAATAGTTGAGAAAAGGGGAAAATAGCCTTGCATTCATTTTGGTAAGCTAGTTTCAAGAAGGGCTTGTAGTGGTCTAGGTCCAAATAGGCTTGTTTCAACCATTTCTCACCAAGATAGGGAATCTTGGTGGCCCTTGACACTAACCTAGGAGTGAGAACAAAATCAAGGCCTGCTATGTGAACATGTTTCCCTTACAGCCTCAGGGCAAAAAATTGTGTTAAGGGAGGGTGATTGGTGACCTCCTAGACTTTTTGGCAAAACTCAAGGCACCCTACCTCATGAAAGTTGAAAAGGACTGAAGGGGAATCATTTAACTCTTTAGTTTTAGTAGGCTCAAACCTTTTGTGAAATCCTACCTTGCTGACCTTCCTTGGAGGCATAGTTGTTTAGACTTTCCTTCAATCTCTTATCAAAACAGGTCTTTCAAATGAGCTGAAAAATAGATCCCTTCTTCAAGCACTATATTTCTTTCTTAGTTGGCAAACAAGTTCCTTTTTAATGAAAATAAGTTTCCTTCTTAAGAACTGTGTTTTTTCTTGTTACTGAGTGGAAATACCTTCAAAATAAATATGTATTTCTCCTTTATGCGACTATGTCCTCTTTCACCTATTCTTTTTAAACAAATCTTTATACTGATAATAGGCCTCCCTTCTCAATCACTGTCTTTCTTCTTTGAAATCACTGTTTTTGTTCTTTTAAGTTTTGGTTTAAAAAAAAATTTGTGACCAAAATTAAGATGCAAGGGCAGGAGAAATACCTTTGAAATCACCCTGCTATGTTTGAAAAACGTAAATTCTGAGCAAAAACCGGCTTTTTTTTCACTTTTGGAGACCTTAGGAGGGGTGCTACGCTCCTGTGCACAGGTGCATAGCCCCTGCACACAGCTGTGGTCTCTATGTGTCGTGTCGGGTGTTGGGCGCCTTCTGAACACCGAGCAAGGAGGCAGGGGCGTCGCGCCAACCTATAGGTGTGTCGTGCCCTTTGTATTTTTCTTCAACGGGATGGTCACAGGTGCGTCGCGTCCTGCTACAGGCGCGTCGCGTTCAACCTTTTCTGCACGACGATGGCCCAAAACCTTAGCAACGAAAATTTTTCTTTGGTGAAGTGAAAAATGTTTGATGAAGAGGATTTATACTTTTGAAATGATTTTGGAGATGGTCTTTTATAGCTTAAAATGATACCTTCCACCTTTTATCAATTCAAAAAACAAAACTTCTCCTTTAGCCTTTGTAGTTGTTAAGAAAATCAATTTTGTGCTTTTGTTGAGGGGTTGCCCTTTTTAACAAACTGACTTATCCCTTTCTATTTGCAGGATAACTCTTCAACTGAATTACAAACATATTTTCAAAAGTTGTTTCCCCTTATGTTTTGAAAGAAAACTTAAAAAAAAAAAATCTCTCAAACTTTGTTTATTAATGCAAACCTTTTCCAAACACTATATCAATATTTGATGATTTTTAACCCTCTGCTTGTTAAGAAGGAGGTTATGCCATTTAGATCACCTATATCCCTTAAAATCACTATTGACCCTCCGCTCATTAGTGAAAGAGGTCCTTTCAAAACACTTTCTGGGAACTTTTTTGATACTTTTAGGTTTCAACTTTTTATGCATCCAGGCTCTGTCTGTCAAGAAAGTTTTCCTCAAAACGATGACCTTGTCCTTATCATCTAAAAAAAGGCTTACATAAACACCACTACTACAGTATGTCAACACCATTATGTAAATCCTATGTTTATGATGTGAAGGAGGTATTTTCATATGTTTTTTTCTATGTTGCTTTGAATAGACCGTTAGGGGAAAAATATGATCTTTTCCACTTGTCACTCTTGAATATCTTCAAACAAACTATCCTTTTTGCTATGTTACATATTATCTGTAGCCTATGCCTTTATTTCACCATATCACTTTGAAACTTTAGACCAAAAAAATGTGATTATATTATGATGAATGTTCTCTGTTTATCCATAGGAGGTAATGCAAGATGCAACTACCTAGGTTAATTAAAGTCAATGTGTAGACCCTCTAATTATCATGAATGGAGGTCCTTAGACAACTATTTTTTTTCCTTTACAGAAAATCTTTAAACCAAGTGAGTGCCATCTGCTTATTAATGAAGGAGGTTTCTTGAAAACTTAGTGCTTTTGCCTTCTGCTCATGATTGAAAAAGACACTATAAATACAAAAGCTTTCTTTCATCCCTGCTACCATTGAAAAATTTCTTTGAACTAGTTATCTGTGGGCCCTCTACTTATCATGAAGGAGGCCTTAAAACTATAAAACTTCATTCATTTCGACACTGTGACCCCTGTCTGTTTGTTTGAAAAATACAAATAGAAGACTTAAGTGAATCTTTGGCATTTATCCTTGATGAAATCATTTGAATCATAATGCCCTTTGCTTTATGAGGACCTGTCAGTAATGTATATCCCTTTTGCATAAAATCACCATGAATCTTTAGGAGTAAATAATGTGCTTTGTAAATGGTGAGCGCTCACTACTATGCATCTTTGAAACAACTCTTTTTCCCTTGACTGTGTTTTTATAAGGTGCAGTGAATTTGTCTTTGACTGCCTTTCAGAGCCCAGGTGTATGGTAAGGTATAAGAACAAAATTTCTTTATTACATATTTACTATGATCCCTAGTTTTCTTTAAATCTCTTTTTACCAGAAGACTATCATTGTTGGTTGCATAAGACTGATTTGTAGAGCTGGCTTACATGTTTCGGAGCTAATGCAAAAATGCCATTAGAGTTAGCATGAAACGTTGGAGGTAGACATTATCCAACATTTTTGTGGATTTTCCATGATGGAGGACTTTTGACCTTTTGGCACTTTTGAGTTTGAATCCTGTAGGTCTTTTCTCTTTACAATCTACACTTTCTCTGATTTCCAATAGTAACTGCCACAACATGAAATCTTTTCCTGAAGTGTTCTTTTGCTCGCACTCTGCTTACAGTCATCAATCTATACATCCCTGTAGAGATGCATTGATAGATGTCTTTGATCTTTGGAGAGCCTTACTGATGTATATCAAGATAATGCTTGAAATGATCATCTTTCTTCAGACATGGAAAAATTATTTCTCTATCTCTTCTTGGATTTGAAACTTTCTGAGCTCTGCTTAAGACAAAACATAGTGACCTTTTGATAGTGTATGAACTAGGGATAGACAAGGGTTTTTTTTTGGAAAATAAGAAGAAATGATGGCTGACTGATATTGAAAACAAAGTTTTTGACTTGGAGATAGTTTTCTCAAGGTATTTGCCCTAAAATCCACCACCTATACCTACAGACTTTGTCACAGCTCATGAATGGATTCTTAGGCATGAGTAGGTTATCATATGACAAGATGATCAGGGATAGAGGGGTAGACACTTTGTCAAATGTTGGATAGTGGGTTGTATGAAAAACAAGGGATTTTGATGGTAGAGAGATAAAACTATGACAGCTATTGACAGGGAGAGTCTGCTGATTTCAGGCAGGGATGAAATCTGAAGGCCACTTCCACCTCAATATGCAAGAGAGGGGTTAGAAGACAAAAATTTGTTTGAGGGCTGTTCTAGATGAAAAATTGGCATATTTGAAAATGGTTTCTAGAAAACCTAGACAAGGCATATAGTAATCATAATAGGAAAAATTATTGATGACTTACAATTTGTTCCACAAACACCATAGTAGTGTCCTGCTATGTTGTTTCGAGTATGATGAGCCACAATTTTTTTTTACGGAACTCCATGATGGTCCGGCGAGTGGACACTATGCAAGAGATACCACTCCTCACAAGATCATGCGTGTCGGTTTCTATTGGCCTACTCTGTTCAAAGATGCGCACGCTTATGTACGGAAATTCCCACAATGCCAAAAGTTCGTCAATAGGGAAATACGACCTTCTGCCTCGTTGTAGTCCATTTTGGTGGAAGAACCTTTCCAGCAGTGGGGGCTTGACGTGATTGGGGAAATATTGCCACACTCTTCCAAGAAACACAGATACATCCTCACAGCGACAGACTACTTCACAAGGTTGGTTGAAGCGATATCGTTGCGTCAAGTCAATGATCAAGAGGTAATATCCTTCATCACCCAACACATCATGATCAGGTTTGGCATTCCAACCTCCCTTTTTTTTTATAATGCAACATATTTTTCATCTTTTAAATTAGATGAGTTTTCTCTAGAAAATGGTATAGTGCTGAAACATTCTATCAATTATTACCCCCAAGGAAATGGGTTAGCCGAGTCAACTAATAAGAACCTCATCTACATCATCAAAAATACTTTGTTGTCCCAACAACAAAATTGGGATAATTATCTCCATGATGCCCTATGGGCTGATTGGGCCACACCCAAGTCATCTTTGGTCGCCTCCCCTTTTTTTCTTGTGTACGGCAAAGAGGTGATTCTTCCTCCCAACTTGTCTCTCCCAGTCCTTCAATTATTTCAAGAAACTCATAGCACCCCTTGCCCTGCTTTACAAGCCTGAATAGACACATTTTTGAAGCTTGAGGAGGAAAGGCTTAAAACTTGGGAAAACTATTCCATCCACCAAAGTCGAATAAAACGATGGTTGGACAAGAAGTCTGCCAGAAAAAATATATTTTGAAGTAGGTGACCTTGTCCTCAAATGGGACAAATCTCATGAGGTTAAAGTAAAACACTCCAAATTCCAGGCCCTGTGGACAGGTACCTTCCAGATTAACAAAAAAGTCGGCTCCCACACTTACAGGCTACAGACCCATGAAGGGAGAATTGAGGTCCTCCTGGTAAACAAGCATGGCCTTAAACACTATTTTACTTGATAGCCCCAAGGGGGCCGTCATCATACCCTGTACCATATTTTGTTTTGTTTTTATTTCTTTTTTTGTTGTTGTTCACATTTTTGTTTTGTTTTCAATAAGTCGCTTGTTCCAAGCAGGCTCCCATTGACCCTTCCCTATCGAATCCCAAGTTGAAGGAGAGATGTAGAAGTTACTCAATTGGCATGTTGCGCTAGAATCTATGCTGGTGAAGAATCGCCCCTGAAACGAAAAATTAGCATGATCTTGCCTGTGATATGCACTCAATGGGGAAACATAGCCAAATCCCAGGAACCAAGCGCAAGTAGCCTACCTAGTATGCTAGCCTAGGGGACTGCTATAAAAAAGAAAGTCTCAGTGTAATCAGTCACTAGAAGAAAAGGGACAGAGCTAACCGCAGGGACAAAAGGACATCCGGGAAAACCTAAAAGTCCTCATATAAACCAAGAGCAACCTCTCTTGCAAGAAAAATAAGTCGGGATCCCTCATCAAATAAGTGCCTTGAGCACAGTCAAATAAGTGCCCTGAGAAAATTTAAAATAACTGCAAATTAGCACATGAATAAGGGTAAAGGATTGACAAAGGCTTCATGCGCAGAGAGGCGATGCGACGACTCTGCCAGGGTACTGACCAGACTCGCTGGCAGTAGAGAAACATTCATGACTCATAGGTAGTGATTCCATGGATACCACCAAGTTCACTAGCGGTGGAGCAACATGATGAGGACAAAATAATTATACCGGATCCTGGAAATCCCTGAGGTTACTCCAACCTTTTCATCCAGTGTCTAGGAATGAAATATGGTGGACCAGTGCCCTGGGACATGCAGATAGGTGGAGCAAACACACAAGGGCAGAGGAAAAAATTAGTGGGGCCCATGAAGTGAAAGGATCAGTAGGCTAAGCCCCCCACCCCCCACCCGATGAAGCACCAGCAAAGATCCTAAGTCATACCAGTCAATCACCATTTGTTGTAGCTGCTACAACACCCTTCAAATTTTTTCTCTTCTTAAAATTTTGAGCCCCTTTTTGAAAAATGTAGTCAACCCTGAATTCACCTTTTCAAAATCTCAAGTTTCTAAGTAAAAATTTTGGCTAACTCTTTTAATTTTTGACCCCGCAACCTTGCGACCCCTTAGGTGGCAAAGTCGCGAGGTCGCACATCATCCTAAAACCAAACATTTGTGACCTTGTGACCCTTGCAACCCTGCGACCCCTAGGTCGCAAGGTCAAAGATTTGCTAAGTCACACATATCATCAATGCAGCTCATTTGCAACCTTGCGACCCTCATTTATTTCCCACACGTGTGACCCTTTTATATATATAAGGGTCGGATAGGTTTCATTTAACCTACGTAACAGAGAAAGAAAATGCCTCTAACAAGCCAGCTGGAGTGCATTTTTTCTAGGCAAGTTGCCTAATCCTCCTGCTATTTACTTCCTAAATTAATTATTGCTATTTCTTCCACTTTCCCCTAGCCTATTTAGCCCTGTTATGCCTTTGATTAAGCTCCTCGGTAATCGTTCCTTGGGATTTCCTACCTCCTTCAAGTTTTTACCCATTCAAATCCTTATATTTCTTTCTGAAAGCCTATCTGCCCCCCCTACCTTCCTCAGAGACCTTGCCTCACTCACCAATGAGGACTTCTATGACCTGGTCGATGATCTTGTGGTTTCCCTGTGTGTTTTCCTAAAACCTTCTTTTCGTTGCACGTCCGCCAAGCCCTAGAGTGACTCAGCGACCACATGACTCTGCAACCTCATGACTTAGCGACCTCAGTCGCTAAGTCGAAGGTTGCCACATCACATTTCACGAAACAATTCAAAGTAATATGAATTTGCAACTCAGTGACCTTGTGACCCAGTCGCGACTCGCTAAGTCGCCAGGTCGCACTTCCATGAAGATCTCAACTGTCGCGACCCAACAACCCTGTAACCTCACAACCTGGTCACAAGTTTCCAGGTCACTAAGTCACTTTTTTATGAAAATTTAAACTAATTCGACCTAGCGACCCAACGACCCAGTCACAAGGTCGCCAGGTCACAGGTTCACCCACTTCCTTGAAAATAATTGAGCAAAGGTAGGAGAAGCCCACATATTTATAAATTATGGTATCTGTCTTATCATGGGATTGTTTTATGAACATGCCAGGGGACCTTGAAGCCGACCTAGAGTGTGTATCCATCTCGTCAGCCTCGAGTGATATGGGGCCTCCAACAGTTCACAAAAGAAACAAAAGCCCTGAGATAGAAATCTCGAAGGAGGAATTACCTCTTCTTCTTCCCTCTAATTATGGAGACGCAGCCTACAAATTTGGTAAAGGGGATAGTATGAGCTAGTATCAAGTGTATCAAGAATTTACAAAGCCTAAATTTCTGGAGGGCCTCCCAGACTAATAGGTATACATTCAGGTTAATAGGTCCAAGCTACACTATGTGGGGGCCCATCCACCTGTTTTCCCACATGAAGATCTTATTGATGGATCCTACAAAGGGTTGGCCCCAAGATCTGGGTCATTCAGGATCATGTCAGGAAGTCCTTCGCAAATCTGAAGGGGCAAGATGCAGAATTCTATTATGCACTTCCCGCCCGAGAGCAGACCTTCACTGAGGAATGGGCCACTACTCATCAATTTCCCATACTAGAGACCTTGAAAGGATGGTGGGAGGACCCAGAAAAGTTCCGGCTCAAGAAGGACTAGGAATATCAGACAACAGGTTTCAAGAAGGTCTAAAAATTCATTGTCGCGATGCTATGTAGGATGTATGGCTACCTAGATGCAACCTTTTTCAATGGTTCTTGGGTCTCTTTGATGTACACTATCACTATGTATGAAACCCGCTTCAAGTGGGCCAACATGATAGTAGCGGTCCTCAAGCTGAACATATCTGCGACACTAGCACCTAATGAAGGGTATGCGTCAGAATTTTATATGGCATCTTATCTCCTGGATGCGGTGTGCACAAGGTGCCATTTTGAGGAGTGGTCGCATACATGGGACCCATAGCATGGAGGTACAATTAACAAATATCTAATGGTGTTCTAGGATTCCAACTATAAGCAAGACATGGGGTCAATTGCAGGTAGCTTCATCCCTACCCTCTACATGAAAATATTTGAAAAATACCCCCTGTGCATGTCCAAGAGAGCCATGGAGACAATAACGCAAGTGGCCCACTGGTTTCCTGACACTGATAATACTATCATCCAAGTTTTAGGGTCGCTCAAAGCCCCTCACGCATTGCCCCAGTTCGTAACAGATAAACTTCTCCTCCAAGAAACTTGTTATCAGATGTCAGGCGGTTTCACCAAAGTCCTCACTAAGGGTAAGAAGGATCCATGGCCTACTCTGCTGCTCACCATCGGCACTTACACAGTGAAGGATTTTAGGGAAGTAGAAACAGATGCCGAACAGATCAAGGCATTCTGTCTACCTCCCTTGGCACACTAGACATATGATCCCAAGAGAATCATCCCCACAAACTGAAAGTGGGCCAAATTTAAATGGAGTTACCAGTGTATTGACTATCCAGCTAAAGATATAATAAAAAAGTAGTTCAACAAAGATAGAGAGGCCACTCCAAAAGAATCAAGTGATCAGGAGGAGCAGGACAACCAAACTTTACAAGAAAGGATCCATATGCTGGGAGGAGCCTCGTACTCCAAAGCCAAGAAGCCAAGGACTGGTACAGGCTATAACTCTTCCACCCAACAAAGAGAAAAGGAAGCTAAAGCTCAACAAGAGGCAAAATAAAGGGGAAATGAGGAGGAGGAAAAAAGAAATAAGCAACTGAAAGAAGAGCAAAGGAAGAAGCGGGCAGAGGAAGAAAAGGCAGAAGTTGGGCGCCAACTAAAAATACAGTAGGATAAGGAGGAAGCTGAGCACCACCTAAAGGAAGATCAATCTAGGTTAGAGCCTGAGCACCGACTAAAGGAAGAAAAGGACAAAGAAGAAGTTGAGCGCCGACTAAAGGAAGAACAGGACAAAGCAGAAGTAGAGCGCCAACTGAAAGAAGAACAAGATAGAGAAGAAACATAATAGAAGAGGAGAGAGGAATAAAGTAGGAAGTCAAAGGAAGATTCCTCCAAAGGAACCGAAGTAAGTAAGACACCACCTCTCGAGACAGAGAAGCAGACCAGATTGCCACACATCAAGGTACCCCAAAAAACTCCTATAACCAATGTGCGCTTTTCCCTCTCAGAATTGGGTACCTCCGAGGATCTAGATGAGGGAGTGCTTGATCTCACTAGACTCACCTATGATCAATTCACACACAAGATCAGGTAGGAAAAGAGAATATGTTTGGCACGGGACCCTGTTGTGCCTCTTACAATCACTGCATAGAAGGATATAGTCTTGGACACCAGGACCAATTCAATTATGATTGCATCAGCTGGTACCTCTTTTGCATGAACTACCGAGGAGAATGTAAGTAGGATGAGCAGAGAAATTCTATCCCTAAAGAATAGACTATAGGCCTCTAAACTCAAGACAGCTAAATCAAAACAAGAAAAGAAGGCGGTACAAGAAGAGGTCCGACAGCTTCAGGCTAGAAATACCCCTACTAATGAAATATCAGTCATTGTTCAAGGAGAGCTGGTCTCTTTGTAGGCCACCATGATACATGTATATGAAGAAATTTTCACAGTAAAACAAAACGTCGTGCCACTACTGAAAGCAAAGGCAGAAACCAAGAGGATGAACACATAGGTAAGGGAAGCCTCTACTTCCTTAGACAGGATACTGGAGTGCTCTAACAGGTATCCACAAGCTCTGGCTACTTTTCCTAGAAAATATTAGATTTCCACCCATAATGACAAGGTTCAAATCCGGATAAAGGTAAGATCAGAGGAGAAGCTCATCAAGGATTTGGAGAACGTGATGTCCACATATGAACATATGATTAGTGTCATCGACTCAATGGCCAAAGTACACCACATGCTATCTCTGGGTGCACTAGGTGAAGAGAAAACGTGGGAATAAGTCTCCAAAGATATCCAAGCATTCCTATAGCCCATAAGACAAGCAGCCACCTCTCAAGACCTACCAGCATCACAAGAAGACATGGTTCAATTCATCATGACACCGGTCCAGATCTACACCAAACTGGCCTCCTTGGAAAATTAGATCACAATCAAGAGGGAAACTTTGATTCCAAATGCTCTCGAGTGTCTTCACATGTTGAGAGAGGATACACCTTAGGTCTCCCCAGTAGCTGCAGATTATCAGGCCTGGAAGAGTTATATCAAAGAACAACAATAGGTAGATTTCCCTGACCTCGCAATCACCCAACTACTCCCATGACCAAGTCACATATTGCAACAAACATAAGAGGTTGTAGGTAGCAACATCCAAGGGGTCGTAGGTCGCAGTTATATCCCAGGTCATAAGTCATGAATTTCATCAAGTCGCAGAGCATCCCAATAGTCAAGAAGACGAAAAGTCAAGGATACTCAAGGGTCAATTTTGTCCTATAAATACCCCGTTCGGGGAATTGTAAAAGAGATTTTTTTTTGGGGACTCCAAACGAGCTAGAGAATTGTATAGCATTGAATGAAATTTTCTATGAATGAATACAAGCACTTGGTTTGATTCACTCTTGGATCCGATGAGAATTAATGTGTTAATACTGTGAATATTTTGTCTTATGTATTTGATATCTTTATGATTAAGTCATTTGTGTTTTCTACTTATATCATTTATACATTTCAGCTCATTAAATGTGTTAATGATGTTAGGTTGTTTATTTAGAAAATGTTAGCAACTCTGTTACTAACATTTATCTCATCTCTTGAGACCGCTTAAGGAAGTGAAGGGTGCTTTAACCATAAAGAACTATTTCTTTTGTGGTTTGAATAGCTTTTACAAGTGTGACCCTAATGATGTGTTTCTAACAACACTTCCTTTGGCTACATGCTTTAATTCATCTTGCTATTCATAGTGTTTTATGTTCATTGAGACTCATCAACCATTTTCCTTGTACCATCAGGATAATCGTGTGTTCAAATTTTTGCAGGGCTCATTTGTGTCCGAGAAAAAAAATATTCAGCAATATCCAGACCCACACCTCGAACAGGATCCCTATCACAAACTGTTTAGAGTCTAGTTGGGACTTTTCACTGAGGAGATCCCTCACTATTCGTCAAACATCTTTTTCCCATCAACAAGATGCCACAATAATGGCTCGTAGTTGCATTTTTGAAATTAGAGGGAAAACAAGCATCAAAATGGATTCTCTCATAATTTTACAGTTTTTAGCGTCTCCTTCACAAGTAAGTGAACATTTTTTCACCTCTCTTGTGCATCATTTTCCATGAAAAACACAGTGAAAATCCCTCTCCTAGGGTTTCACTACAATTTTGGTTTCGTTGAGTTTTTTTTCTACATTAAATTTGTAAAAAAAAATAGGTTTACTACTCTGTTACCCTCTCTAATACCTCACATATCTCCCCTAAACATCTCCCATACTCCTTCCCCTCATTTACCTCACTTTCCATACAAACCCTAGCCTACGATGCGTGTTTGGCTTGGAATATGTTTTCCACATTTTCCCAATTTTCTCTCATTATTTTCAGAAAATTTTGCCTCCCTACACTCCCTAACGCTCATTCCCATATCCAAAAAATTTCCCAGGAATTATCTAAGTCCCTATACCCTTCATTCCCCTCCCTCAATTCAACAGTCCCTTTTCCCAGATTTTTTTCACCCTACCATACCTTCTTACCTAGCTAGGATTTTATCATGGAGACAGAAAACATGTATAATGAGAAGAAGAAATACCACAAAGGTGGAAAATTTTCCAAGTTTGAGACAACCCAGACCTAAGAAATGATGGCCTCACCTTTCATTAAGAAATCCTTTGCAGATGTGGTTTGCCTTAATTTTTGTGAAAAGATTCAAGAGGCAGGTTGCCATGCCAAATTAACAAGTCTTTTTGCCACCAATTTTAGGAGGGACAAGGCTAGCATAACAGGGGTTGACTTCACCATCTCAACATATATCGTATCCTCATCCATAATAATCCCTAATCCTAGAGAAATATGGTTTAAAGTTATGGATTTGGACATTGAGAATTACAAGGTTTTCCTAAAGCCATACTACAAAAATGCTCCTACACACATTTTTCCATTCAAACAATTTCTTGATAGGTATGTTCCTCTAATAAATATGATCACGAAGTACTTTACCTATGAAGGGATTTTTTCAACACTATATCAGTACCACGTTAGGATATTGATGCTTTTCATAACAGTCAAGCCTCTCAATCTATCTCACTACTTATGCAGAAGTCTTGTCAAGATGACAGATAACTTACAAAGTAAATGGAAAGATCACCAAGCTAAACTCTTTCACGATGGCTTGGTCAAATTCATTGTCCTACATCAGCTTTCACAAATCAACCTACCTTTTCAAGCTTTCATGCAGTTAGCTTCTCTTTTGCATGCTACTAGTCAACCTAGTAGTCAAAGTACTCCATTGGCACTCCCAAGGCCACAAGAGTTTGGATCTTCAGGAAAAGAAATAGATGCTACAAAGAAAAATAAGGCAAAGATCACACACACCTTGTTACACTAAAAATTTTCACCATGACATTTAGCTGTCTATATGGGTTCATCATTGCCTATATTATGCTCCCTTAGATGTACAAAACCATAAATTTCCTAAAGAAAGTCTTGGAATTGGAGAAATTCTCATTAAAACCCTAAAAAGCCTAAGTCTGAACTTTTCCTAATTCTTACCTACGATACCGCGGTTTCTTGCTCTATAACCTGTAGCACATCCCGCACATTCTGCTTATTAAAACTACAAACCCTTGTAAAATTTAAAATAAAATAAAAATTAAGTTCTAGAAGCCACGCTGGTCAAATATTCTCCCAATTAGAGGCTTCTAGAAGCGTAATCAGGTCGAGCTTCACCCCTTCATTCATGAACCTCTATCCCTTCATTAATGGAGATTATGCCTTGGTATTTGGAGCTAAAATCCCTTTATGAGAGGAATTTATCCCCCTCTTTATGGAACTGAAACCTTCTACATTCTCCTATATTGAACTCATGTTTCAGTCTCAAGGGTAGATTGATAGACTTTGGTGGATTAGAAAATTGCTGAAGAAATCATATAGTCTCTATACTTGGCAACATTGGTATGAGAATGATCACATACTCATATCTATAGTTTTATGCTAGTTCAGAGAGGGGAAGGCTTGGCAAACCGATGGAAAACGGCTATTCAGGACCCCAGAAGAACCTGTATGACATCAAGGTGACAAGCTTGTAAGGTTACTTCTTATCATACAAGTTAATACAAATGGATTCTATTTTCTCATTAAGTTGTTCATGTATCTATTTGAGTAATTTAATTCTTGGATTCCTTGATCACTGAGATAGATTAGTGTTTCTAAATTATTATATCTTGCAGGTTATTTTGATCTTTTTTTGTCTTTGATTGCAGGTCTTACATGCTTAATTGACCTCTTTTGGAGTGACTGGATTGAAGATTACAACAAGCGTTAGACTTCAAGTAGGGGCATGTCCTCATACTTTGTTATTTAGTAACTTTGAATCACAAATTATCTAGAGAAAATGGTTTGCATTTGGATTTTTGTTTCTAGATATCCTTAGGATACTAGGGAGATCGCTCTTGTCCACAAGAGGGATTAATCCACCTAACACACCTATAAGGAGGGGAAAAGACTGATTTTTTCCCTTGAGATCTCAAAAGAGGTGTCTACACCTATAACTCTAACTAGGTCACAAACTAGACAAATGCCTAAGCAAACTACAATTGGGCATGTTCAAGAAGAAAAGGATCAGTCACCTAGGCATGTATTTGACTCACCCTTAGAGAAAAATGAGGATGAGCAAGCACTCTTTGAGGTTAACATGGAAGAGCATCAGCAAAACGAGTCATCAGAGCAAGTAATACAAGAGCAAGAAGCAGAGATAAGAGAGCTCAAGGAAAACCTTTCAAAATAAAATTTAATGGTTGCATTTTTACAACTGGACAAAAGGCAGCCTGAGGTAAACCAACTTTTTCAAGAAAACCTAGGGAATATTTAGTGGAAGAGGATGATAAATTTAATGAAGTGATTGATTTTTATCAATCTGAAGACAAAGATGTGCAGGTGACACCTAGGAGGCCAATGACAAGATGACTTGCAAGGCAGAAAGAGCAGGGAAGTCAGCTATTTTCTCCCCTAGGTGAAGATGATTTTGATGACATGATTGCAGCTGAGATTGAACAAGACGAGGAATTTTGGCTTGAGAAGGTTAATCAACACTTGGATATGCTCTTGAAGAAGTCAAACAGAAACACAAAACTACAAAGACACATGGCAAGGCACTACTTCACCAGGAACTAGATTTGCAGGATTAGGGTTAGGAATTTGAAGAAAAAGGTAAGGAAAACCATAATCAAACTTATGAAGAGGGAAAAACCTGATTTAATTGCTGATGCATCATTTATTACATAATTCATCATCAGAATGAAAAATAAAGGAGTTGGAAACAAATTTTTGAAATTTTTGGCAAATTTTGAAGTTTTTGGATTTTGGAAAATTTTTAAATTTAGTGATGCATAGAAGTGCAATGAGCTCACAGTGCGTTTTTTCTTAGAGTCTCTAAATGAATTCAAACCTACATAGTTAAATATATATATTGACTATTAAATTATAGGTATATGCTTATTTTTCCATGTCAGCCTATAATTTTGAAGGAAAAGCAAAAAAATTATTCAAAAAACATGTTTTTGCCACCTTTTCAACCCCATCCCTGTCCTTCTGGGAGTAGCTAAGGAAAATTCAGTTTTTGGATGCCATAGAAGATGAGATTTGAAGGCTTGCAGGTTCAGGAGGCTAGTAGACATCTAGGGCTATCTTTAGCATCTTTATGTTCAACAACATTATCAAGGGAAGCCCTTAAAATTTGACTTCCAAGCAGTGCAATGTGCTTCTGTCAGTGTTGCATTTCCGACAACAATGTAATTTTTTGAGTTTTTCCATTCAAGGATGATTTTTTATGGTAATTTATCCTTTTATTCTTTTAGATGATTTAATTAGTTGAAATAGAGCTTGTGAAAGACAATTTGATGTAAAATTGATGGTCCTTAATGCTTGTAAACTCAGTCAAAGGCTAAATGGAGAGTTAGTTCCTAACCTCCCTAGTTTTAGATTTGGTTAGAGAGATTAGTGTGATCAGTTCCTATCTTGATGGATTCAACCCTTGAGAGAGGGGAATGTGGTTTTTGGTCTATATGTAGCTGGTTTGAAGTCAGATTCAAGGTTTGACATGAGTTAATCAAAGGCTTGGAGCTTGTGTGCAGTATATTTTTTGCGCAAATAAAAGACAATCACAACTATTATTTTGGGATTCATGTGGTATGCCCTCAGTAGCAATGTTTTTCATCTATTTCATCATTATATTGAATGTTTAGTTTTCCTTAACCCATTAGCATGCTTTCAGTGATTGTCTCATGAGGTGTTAAATAAAATTGATAATTTCTATGCTTTGTTTTTATTAAATTTTCAATTTTTATGTCTCTTCTATTATGATAAATGAACTCATAACCATATGCTCATTTTTAGTTTTCTCTATTTCTACCCTATACCAAAATGAAAACTCAAAAGTGTTACTAAACATACCTATCTTGCCCCCTATATTCCTACAACTGAACCATTTGAAACCATCACTTAGTTCCCTAGACCTTTGAGTCTGATCCAACCCTAAAAATCAAACCCTCACTGAGCTTCATACCTAGCCTACCACCAATTTCTCCCCCCAATCACTTCATTGGTCGTGAGATTTCAAAGAGAGTCATCTCTGGTTTGGTATGGCTAGCTACCAAGTCAAAATTGGTTTGAGGTTACCTCCTTCGGTCTCCTTTTTCAGCCTTGGGACATAATGAAGGAGAACATTTTTGGAGGGGTTGCTGGGGAAAAAAAGATAAATATTCCCTGGGATTGTTTCTTGCAAGACCATTGAGATCTAGGCCTATGGGTGGGAGGTCCTAGCTTTCAAAGAAATGATGATTCAGTTTTTCAGAGCCAAAGTGTAGATTCAGAACTGGCTCTTAAAATGTTCATGAGATCCAATCTTGATCTGAATCCTCCATCACTAGTTGAAGACACTGAAAGGATATTGAGGAAGAAAATATATTAGCCTAATCAAGTTGAAACAGGTACATCTCCATTAGTATGATCTATATCCCCGCATGAAGATTTGAGTGCACTTGAAGACACACCCTTTGATATCAGTTTCGAGATTTCTTTGTTTAAGTCTAAAAGAAAATGATATCTTTATGAAATAGTATTTGATCCAGTTAAATTTGAATTAAGCTTACCATCATTAGAGTCTTCATCTGTTGAATTTGATATGCAAGTTTCATATTAGTTTAATAATTTGCAGAAGTTGGTCAATCATATACAATTTAGCTCTGAGAAAGCTTATAATCAATATCATCAAGAAATTTTGTCTACATCTATACTACACCTACACCTCCATCCTGATCCACTACTCCATCATCATCCACTTCGCATCCATTACTTTTTCCAAATTCATCTCCTTCATTAACACCCTTTATTGTTATCCCCACATAACCTTTCACAACATTCATGACCAAATTTTCCCTTTTAGTGTTGCATCCTGCACTCACTGATATTCCTCAAGGATGTGGTCAAAGACTCCCTCTATTTTATGGAACAATGGAGGTCACATTTCAGCAACATGTAGTCAAATAAGCATATTTCATTAATCTTGAGGAGATCGACAATGATGATGCCAATATGTGTGTGATAGGACAAACTTTTTGAGGATGTGTTGAGAAGTGGTTTCATACTCTAACATCACATTAAGTAGCTAACCCACAACAGTTGATTGGAATTTTCTTAGCCAAGTGGGAATAAAAGAAGAATCCCCTTCAAATTCTAATGGAATATAATACTTTGAAAAGGAATCCAAATGAATCTCCAAAAGACTTCACCATCAGATTCAACAAGGTGTACAAATCCACTCCAAATGACATCAAAACTCCTCTTGTATTTAAATTTCTTCATTATCCTGATGCCTTTGATCTCAAAATGGCCTATCAGTTGAGAGAGAGGAGTCCTGCAAATCTTGAAGAAATGCAAAGTAATGTCTTGAGTGTTGAAGCAAACTTGTTGATTAATAAGTCAATAGTAAAAATAGAAAAAATGGTCACAATAAAAGAGGAGCCATCTACTTATTCAGATGGTAAGATGGATACTTTAATCATAACCATGGATAAGATGATGGATAGGATGACAGTATGATATAGACAAACATAAAATCACACCAGCAATCAGAATTTCAAAGGACAACAACAACAACAACCTCAATTCATAATCATGAAAAGAGAGAAAAGAGGTCAGGACGAATAGGCACAACAATAGATCCATACTCCAATCGAGTAGAATTATGCATAGGTTGAATAAGAAGAGATTGTATAAGAGAATCATCATTTTGAAAAAGATAAAAAAAACTATTTTTTTATCTGAATATGAAGAATATACTCAAGAACCTGATGTTGATCAACAATTTTTTCTTTCAGATGATGGTATGATAGCAGTAGAGACGGAATATTATCAAAGAGGTTTCAAAAATTCCCTTAGCTCAATGAAAAGGAAATATAGTTTGAGGAACATAAACATGCCTATCACTTCAAATCAAATGAGGTCAACTTCTAAAAAGGATACTCAACCCAAAGAACCAACCTATACAAATCAACACAAAGAAAAGGACCTTGCTACCACCAATCATAGACAAAACAATGTGGAATCCATTATCAATATAAATAAAGATAAGGAAACACAAACTTCAGGCCAAAGAAATGAGACTCCCACCAAAGAACAACTCATAAGGAAGGATATCACATCCAAAGAGGTAGAAAAATATCTAAATCTTTTTAGTCTAGAGAATGAGATTTCCAAATTGAAAGTGTCCATTACTTTGACTGAATTGGTAAAGAATGATTAGTATAAGTTTCATGTAGCTAAAATGCTCAAATTCGACCAAACATCTGATATGATGAATGTTAGCGATGAACACCCTAAGTTGTTATTTAGCCTAACCGTAGATGGAAACTTACCAGATAGTTAAGTCCCACCTTTATATCTTAGTCTTAGAGTCCACGATTTCATCCTTCAAAATGCTATGTTAAACTCTGGGGCCTCTCACAATCTCATGCCCAAATCCATAATGGACAAGTTAGGATTGGATAATACCCTCCCATATCATGACCTTTACTCCTTTGATTCAGGAAGGGTTAGGTGCCTCAGTCTCATTAAATATTTGGTAGTATCTTTTGATCAGATTCCAACAAAGAATCTTCTGATGGATGTGGTTGTAGCTAATATTCCTCCAAGGTAATGGATGTTTCAATCATGATCATGGGGAACAAAGATAAAAAGAACTTTGCAACTTGATTTCTATTATGCTACTATCACAGTGTTCAGTTAGCTCAAAAAATTTACCAGGAAACCAAGATGAAATATATGATTAGCAGGAAGGAGAAGTGAAATAATCACCCAATACATGTTGTACATACAAACTTAGAATATTTTATTTTGTTTAATGATGATATTCTAGTTGAATTATAATATGAGATAGAATAAAATGTAGAAAATACTGAAGTTTCAGGTAGTGTTCAAGAAATATATGATGCAGAAAAAAAGGAACAAAAATTGAATGATTTGCAGCCAAGTACATCAGCTAAAGAGACAATAGAACCAGTGAAAGAAATACAGCATGTTGAGATAGCGAATCATCTCCAAACATATACTAAAAGTCAGCCACAAAAATTTGAGCTTCTGGACGAAGAAAATGGTCTATGGACCATGGATTTGATGGCGCCTTAGTTAAGGATGGAGGTGGAATTGGAATTTGGATTCATGGTCCTATGAATCAAACCCATAAAATTCCTCCCAATGTCAGGTTGTGTTCATACAAAATTTCTTTTTATTGTTCTAATAATGAAGCAGATTATGAAGCTTTGATAATCGGTCTTAAAATTCTTAAGAAACTAGAGGCTAAAATTATTTTAGCTTATGGTGACTCCCAATTAATAATCAAGAAGGTGAAAGGGGAACACTGGGCTAAAAATTAAAGGATGAAATCATATTGCAATGTCGTGTTAGATATTATGAAAAAAAATCCTGAATATACTTTATCCGTGATTCCAAGAAATCGAAATTGCATAGTTGATTCTCTTGCCACTGTAGCAAGCATGTTAAAAATTCCAATACATCCCAATAATAATTTTGAAATCAATGTCAAACATCACTTTGTTGTTCCAGATAACCTTCGGTATTGGCAAGCATTTCACGATGACAAGCAAATAAATACTTTTATGCAAATGGAAGAGGAATTTTCCAATTCTCAAATTGATGATATATTTTATGGAGATAATCAAGAAATTAATTCTACATAAATGGAGGTATTACAGTTGAAAGACAATTCCATTCCACAATGTATTGTACCCTTGGAAGAGCTCTTTGATCAAGATGATGTCGCACGAAAGCTGACAATGGTCCCCACTGAAGGAGGAGTTGAAGACATACATATTGGTACAACAAAGAAGCCAAATATGGTGAAGTTATCAAAGTCCTTAACTCCAAAAATGAAAGATAAATATGCAACGCTTATGGCTTAGTTTTCTTATGTGTTTTCATGGGATTATTCATTTTTAAAAGTTTATGACAAAAGTATAATTTAGCACACTATTCCAATCAAGTACGATCAAAAACCTTTTCGCCAAAAGCTTAGAAGGATAAACCTGAATTTTTTGCCATATATTGAGAAAGAGGTAAAAAAATTGTATAAGGCTGGTATCATTGTTCCTCCATGCTTTCCTAATTGAGCATCGAATCTTGTCCTAGCTAGAAAAAAGAGAGTTAAAATTCATTTTTGCATCGATTTCCATTATTTGAACAAGTGTCCTTGAAGGAAAACTATCCTCTCCCAAATATGGATCATTTTTTGTAGAGAGTAGTTGGCTCTTATAGAATGTCATTGCTTGATGGATATTCAGGGTATAATCAAATCTTCTTGCATCCAAATGATTGTGAGAAGACAAATTTCATGAGACCTTGGGGTATTTTCACGTACGCCAAGATGCATTTTTGGATTAAAAATGTAGGGGAAAAATATCAGTGAGCGATGGATATCACTTTTGCTAATGAAAAATATGTATTATTGTTTATTTACCTTGATGATATAACAATTTTCTCTCAAACAGATGAAGATCACTTGCATCATTTGAGGATTTTTTTTCAGAGGTGGAGGAAATTCGAGATTTCGGTGAATCTAAAGAACAATTTGTTTTACATGGAAGATGGAAAATTACTTGGGCATATCATATCAAAGGATGGTATCCACATTGATCCCTCAAGAATTGAAGAAATCCAGCAATTGGATTTCCCGAGAAACAATAAGGAAATTCAGTCTTTTAACGATAAGATCAAATTTTTGAGAAGGTTCATTCCTAACCTCGCTAAACATTTATGGGAGATGAATAACATTTTGAAGAAGGATAGGCATATGAAATGGTATGAGGATGTGAGAATATCTTTCAATCAAGTGAAGCTTTCATTGTCTCATGCTCCTGTCTTAGTTAGCCCAAATTACACTTTGGATTTCATTATTTTTTCATTCGCTTCCGAGCACACATTGGTTGTTGTCCTAATGCAGAAGAAAGAAAAAAATAAAGAACATCCAATTTCATTTTTCAATAGAACCATAAGGGATGTGGCATTGAGGAATAATATTATTGAGAAACAAGCTCTAGCACTTATGAAGGCTTTAAAGGATTTCTGGGTGTAAATTCTACATTCGCATATTGTTGCCTATGTTCCTAATGTTGCACTCAAGGATGTTCTGATGCAGACTGATCCTGAAGGTAGGCACAGAAAATGGATAACTGAAATTCTTGAGTATGACCTCGAAATTAAACCAACGAAGCTGATCAAAGGACAAGGTTTGGTGCAGATTATGGTAGAGTCCAATTTGCATGTTTTTGAAATCAATCTCATTGTTTCACTTTCCGAGGAAGAAGTGCTTGATTCATCACCTCAAGTGTCACATATTTTTATCTCATCTCCTTGGTATTCAGACATTGTATATGTGCTTCAAAATTTGAATCCTCCACTTGATGTGTCAAAGAGTAAGAGTAGATAATTGAAATTGAAATATTTAAAATATTTTATTCTTGATTATGTATTATTTTGGAAAGATCCGAGAGGAGTTTTATTGAATTTTTTAGTGGAAAGTGAGGCAAAATAAATAATGAATTATTTTCACAACAGTGATTATGGTGGTCATCTCTTCTGGAAGACCATGACAAACAATATATAGAGGGTTGTATTTTATTGATCGAGTTTATTTTATGATGTTTACAAAACCGTCATGAGTTTCCATGAGTGTCATATTTTTTAGGGAAAGAGGAAGTTGTTACTGTTGCCCTTGCAACCCATTTCAATTCAAGAAACCTTTCAGAGATGGGGTATTTATTTTATCGGTTAGATTCACCCTTCACATTCATCTGAGCATAAGTGGATATTGACAAAAATTTGTTATTTCACTAAATAGATCAAGGCTATCACCATTAGAGAGTCTATGGATGCAGTAATAATTTAGTCTATTAAGTCTAATATTTTGTCCCAATTTGGTTGTCCATAGAAAATAATCACAGATAATGTAGATGCCTTTAAATCGAGTAAGATGATTTATTTATGTGGCTAGTACCACATAAGGCTAGAGAATTCAACAACACATTACCCACAAGGCAATGGGCTGGCTGAATCATCCAATAAATCATTGGTGAACATCATCAAAAACCTACCGGAGGAAAATAAAAATAATTGGTACAAAAATTTGATCAATGCTCTATAGTTATATAGAGTGAGCACTAAGAATCATAGGTATGTCACCTTTTTAGCTGGTATATGGATTGGACACTATTTTTCTAACTTCTCTTGTTTACTCGGTCATGAAAATTTTGTAGCAATTTTATAGTGAACGCAATGATATTCAACAGATAATGATTTAGATGATTCATTCGAACCAATATCGAGAGGAAGTATTTCATAATACTTCAAATATTTAGGAAAAGATCAAGAAAATACATGACAGAAAAACTAAAGCAGATGATTTGAATGTGGGATATGTAGTTCTTTGATGGGATTATTGGAATGGGGAAAAAGGAAAACATGGAAAGTTTTAAAACTTTTGGAAAGGACCATACATAATTTTGGGTTTTAGAGGGAAGAATTCCTTTTTTTTAGAATAACTTTATGGACAATATTTTTCAGGAGGACCAGTCAATGGTAGACTCCTTAAGCATTACGTCATTTAATTTTTTCATAAGTTTCTCATTTTAATTTTACATATCAGTTTACTTCACTGCAAAGGTGTGAAGGATTTTTCATGGAAGCTTGAAGCCTAAGGAGAAGGCCATAAGGCTTCTTTCATCAGTTTTCGTTTTGAATGTTCAGTCAGTTTTTATAGTCAGGTCAGTTTCAGTTAGTAATTATTTTTAGTGTCAAGCTTTATTTTTATTTTTGACTCAATTTCCCAATAGATGAGGTTGCTTGGTCTATGATAGTCTTGACACCTCCTAAAATAAGCTACCATCCCCATATGGAGCCAATGTTAGTGCCTATTAGTCACTAGTGATCGAATTTTCTCTTTCAAGGTTCGTTGATAGGGTCCTAGGTCAAATTTTATAGTTTCAAATAAGTTTAAAAATAAAATCTGATCATTAGTGGTTGTATAGGTCATGTGACTCCCTCCACTTACTCATATTTATCATCATTCATCATGTTCATGTCATAATTCAGGTGTTTTGGGTCTTGAAATTATTAATATTTCATCATTTAGGTCATGCTTGAGGTTTCCACTTGACTTGTCATTATAATGACAGTCATAAAGAGAAAAAAGAGTCATGTTCATCACTTAAGTCATCAGTAAAGGGAGTTAGCAGCTTAGGGACAAAAAGAATAAAGGTAAAGGTAATTTATCCATGTAAAAATAGCATGTTACAGTCACATCACATCATTTCCCAAAAAATACCATATGATGTCATGCCATCATCACTTACAAAAATCCATTTTTGAGACAATAAAGCACCATCCAAGCATGCTAATTTCTCATTTCATCTTGATTGAGCATATATCCATCATCAAGCATCATTTCAACTCTTAGAAAACTTCACTATTGCATCTTTAAGCCCAAATGTTCTCCTACGTTGCATTTCTACCCGAGGACGTCGCACCTCTGGCTTCTAGCTGCATCTTTTAAATTGGAGGGGAAAAAAGCATCAAAATGGATTCTCTCAAAATTTTACAAGTTTTACCATCTCCTTGGCAAGTAATTCAACAATTTTTCACCTCTCTTATGCATAAGTTTCCTTGAAAAACACAATGAAAATCCATCTCCTAGGGTTTCGTTGTGCTTTTGGTTTCTTCGAGTTTTTTTTCTACATTTAAACGGTAAAAAATATAGGTTTCCTACTCTATTACCCCCTCCCATACCTCAAATATCTCCATAAACATCTCCCATACACCTTCCCCCCATTTCCCTCACTTTACCTACAAACCCTAGTCTATGTTTTGCTTTTGGCTAGGATTGGGTTTTCCACATTTTCCCACTTTTCCCTCATCCTTTTCAGAACATTTCACCTCCATACACTCCCTAACACTCATTCCCATCTCGTAATTTTTTCCCAAGAATTATACAAGCCCCTAACCCCTCCATTACCTTTCCTCAATTCAACAGTCCCTTTTCCCCTGTTTTTCTCATTCTACCCTTCCTTCCTACCTAGGTAGGGTTTTATCATGGAGACATAAACCATGTATAATGAGAAGAAAATGTACAAAAAAGGTGGACAAGTTTTGAGGTTTGAGCCAACTCAGACCCAAGGAATCATGGCATCACCTTTCATCAAGAAATACTTTGAAGATGCGGGTTGCCTTAGTTTTTGTTAAATGATTCAAGAGGTAGGTTTCCATGCCAAATTAACAAGTCTCATTGCCACCAGTTTTAGGAGAGATACAACCAAAATAACATAGGTTTACTTCACCATCTCAACAGATATCATAGCCTCAGACACATGAATCCTTAACCATGGATAAATATGGCTTAAAGCGATGGATTTGGACATTGAGAATTGCAAGGTTTTCCTAAATCCATACTACAAAAATTCTCATACACACATTTTACCATTTTGGAAGTTTCTTTATAGGTATGATACTCTAATGAATATGTTCATGAAGTAATTTACCTATGAACGGAGGTTTTCAAGACTATATCAGTACCACATCATGCTACTAATGCATTTCACAATAGTCAAGCCTCTCAATCTACCTCACTACTTATTCAGAAGCCTTGTCAAGATGACAGGGAAGGTACAAAGTAAAGGGAAAGATGACAAAGCTAACCTATTTCACTATGGCTTGGTCCAAGTCATTTTTGTACATGAGCTTTCACAAGTCAACGTACTTTGGGAGGAATTCACACAATCATCTTCTCTTTTTCCTACTACTAGTCAACCGAGTAGTCAAAGTACTCCATTGGCACCCCCAAGGACACAACAGGTTTTCTCTTCAAGCAAAGAAGAATAGGTTGCAAATAAAACTAAGGCATAGATGACACAGACCTAGAAGAAGGGTAAAGGAATGATTTTTTCCCTTGAGATCTAAAAATAAGCGTCTACACCAAGAACTCTGACTAGGTCACAAACTAGACAAATGCCTAAGAAAACTACAGTTGAGCGTGTTCAAGGAGAAAAGGACCAGTCACCTAGGCATGTATTTGACTCACCCTTGTAGAAAAATGAGGATGATGAGGCACCCCTTGAGGTTAAAATGGTAGAGAATCACCAAAAAAATTTAGCAGAGTAAGTAATACAAGACCAAGTAGTAGCGATAAGAGAGCTGAAGGACAACCTTTCAAAAGAAAATTTCATGATTTCATTTTAACAGTAGGAGAACATGCAACTTAAGGTAAACTAACTTTTCTCAAGAGAACCTAGGTCAAATTTGGTGGCAGAGGATAATAAAGGTAAGGCAGTGATTGATGTTAATCAGTTTGAAGACAAAGATGTGCAGGTGAAGCCAAGGAAGCCAATGAAAAGAGGACTTCCAAGGCAGAAAGAGAAGGGAAGCGAGCTATCTTCTCCCATATGTCAAGATGATTTTGATGACATTATCACAGCTGAGATTGAACAAGACAAGGAATTTTTTCTTGAAAAGTTTAATCAACACCTAGATATGCTCTTGCATAAGGAAAACAGAAACACTAAGCTATAGAGACATATGGCAAGGCAATACTTCACCAGGAACCAAATTTGCAGGATTAGGGTGAGGAATTTGAATAAAAATCTAACAAAAACCCTAATCAAGCTAAAGAAGAGGGAAAACCTTGATTTACTTGTTTATGTATCATTTATTTCATAATCCATCACTCGCAATGGAAAAGAAAGGATTTGGAAACAATTTTTTGAAATTTCATGCAAATTTTGAAGTTTTTGTATTTTTGGAAAATTTTGAAGTTTTTGTATTTTTGGAAAATTTTGAAATTTAATGATGCATAGAAGTCAAACCTACATGGTTTGATGGGTATTTACTAGTACATTACAGACATACACTTATTTTTCCATATCAACATATCATTTTGAAGGAAAAGTTAAAAAAAGGGTCAAAGCACATGTTTCTGCCACCTTTTCAGCGCCCTCGCTGTGCTTCTGGGAGTAGCTATGGGAAATTGAGTTTTTGGATGCCATGGAGGATTAGCTTTACAGTATTGTAGGTTCAGGAGGGTAGTAGACATCTAGGGATATCTTCAGCATGTTTCAGTTCAACAAAATCATCAATGGAAGCCCTTCAAAATTGAGTTCCAAGCATCACGCTCTACTTTTGTCAGACAAACTGCGCTTCTAAGAAAGCACGCTACACTTCTGAATTTTCTTTTAATTATCTAAGTCATTCGAGACAATGTCGAGTTTTAATGGTGTAATTTGTCCTTTTATGCTTTGACATCATGTAATTAATTGTAATAGACCTTGTGAAAGACAATTTGATGTAAATTTTATGGTCATTAATGCTTGTAAAGTCAGTCAAAGGATAAATGGAGAGTTAGTTACTAACCTCCCTAGTTTTAGGTTTGGTTAGAGAGATTACTTTGATCATTTCCTATCTTGATGGATTCGACCCCTGAGAGAGGGGAATGTGGTTTTTGGTCTATATGTAGCTAGTTTGAAGTGAGATTCAAGGTTGGACATCAGTTAATCAAAGGCTTGGATCTTGTGTACGGTATCTTTTTGTAGAAATACAAGAGAGTGGCAGCTATTATTTTGGGATTTATGTGGTATTCCCTTAGTAGCAGTTTTTTTATTATGTTTTGTCATTATATTGAACGTTTATTTTTCCTTAATCCATTAGCATGCTTTCAGTGATTCTCTCATGAGGTGTTAAACCAAATTCATTATTTCTATGTTCTGTTTTTATGAGGTTTCCATTTTTTATGTCTCTTTTCTTTTGATAAATAAACTCATAACCTTATGCTCATTTTGATTTCTCTCTATTTCAACCCTATACCATAATTACAATTCAAAAGTGTTACTAGACATACCTACCTTTCCCCATTATATCCCTACAAATGAACCATTTAAAACCCTGACCTAGTTCCCTCGACCTTTGAGTATGATCCAACAAACCCTAAAATCAAACCCTCACTGAGCTTCATACCTAGCCTAACATCAATTTCTCCCTTGAGTCACTTCGTTGGCAGTGATATTGCATAGAGAGTCATCTATGATTTGGTAGGGATAATTACCAAGTCGAAAGTGGTTTGAGGTTACCTCCTTCAGTCTCCTTTTTCAAACTTCAGACACTATGGAGGATAACAGTGTGCATCACACATATACAACCATACATGACATACAACACCATGTAATACATGCACCTACAACCGGTGTACAACACAACACAATACATACACCTACATCTAGTGTACAACACAACACATTCACCTACACCTTGTGTACAACGCAACAAAATACATACAAACATATTTGATGTAAAACACAATACATACATCTACACTTGGTGTACAATAAAACAAAATCCATATACATATCAAAGTACAATACAACAAATATTACATATGTCACAATATGATGGCTACACCATGCACATACATAGCACCGCATGCCCGCAACACAACTTGTACAACATGCAAACAATACAAAATGTATAACAGTACCCTATGCAAAACATGTACACAGTACCACATATACACAACACTACCTACACAACGTGTTCACAAAATAACATGTACATGACACCACCTGCATAACATGTACACCACACCAAATGTACATTGCACCATTTTTACAATGTGTACACAATAAGACATGTAAACAACACCACATGCATTGCATGCACATGACACCAAATGTACACAACACCACATGCACAACATGTACACAGCACCACCTGCACACAACACCACATGTACAACATGTACATGGCCTCACATGCACATAGCACCACGTGTACAGTCATGCACACAACACCATATGTACATAGCACCATATCTATAACACATACACAACACCATGTGTACCTAGCACTGCATATACAACATGTACATAGAACCATATATACACAACACCGCATATCCAACATGCGCTCAACACCATATGCACGCAACATGTACATAACATCATCTATACCTATCACTCCATACGCAATAAAAACACAACACCATATATAAAACATGAATACAACATCATGTGTACACAATACTACATATGTTTCATGTACACATCACCATAGGTACAATCACTGAATACACAACATGCGAAACATGTACACAACAATAGTACTTAACATACATAAACTGCACAATGACACCACAAACAACGTTTCTTATAGTGTCTTTCCACTATCAATGCTTATCCTAGCATGCCGCATATCACACTACTTTTACTTCTCACATGTACCCCTCAACATTACCTGTCCATAACATAAGCATAGGTATAGTAAAACATATAACATTAAATCACATCCACATGATACTACCCTCATAGATATTTCAAAGCTACTCTTCTTACTTGATTCCCCATAACACCAGGAATCTCTTCATGCCATTCACCTACATAAGAAATCAATCCTCAGCAAGAATGATCCTTGAAAACCATGCCATGCAAGGAAATAAATACATAGATACATAAATATATAATAATTAGCATAAAAACATCATCATCCTATCACACAATGACATACATACACACATATATACGTATAAACATTATCATTAAAAAATAATTGTTGTGAAACCAGCTCCAAAAATAGAAGAGAATAGAGATAAATGCCTTAGAAATCAGCCACTTCATGGGGACAACCTCCAATACATTACATAAATGAACAATTCTTGGATGATAGAAATGACAAAACCTCCTCTCTATATATAGGATTTCATGGGGCCACAATGTAATCCTAGTGGGGCCACAATGTAATCCTATTCGACCTAAAAATAATAATGTAAGGGCACAATAATAACAAAATGGGGGTTACAGGGGTAAAAAAATACGAATAAGGGGGTTACACTAACAAAAAAAAGGGACTATACTATTATTATAGGGACATAACATGCTCCTCCCATTCAAAAAAGTGTTGTCCTCAACGCTTGAGTAGCTCCAGGTGCTTTTGTATAAAATTCTCATCCTCCCATGTAGAATCTTCAGTGGGTAAGTTCTTCCATTTGATGAAATACTCTGAAATTGATTGATTTAGTAGCTGTTGAGTTCTTATTTCCGTGACTTCTTCAAGTTCCAATATGGTTTTTCCTTCCTCATCAAGTTCTAGCAATATTGTTTGAACTAGAATTTTGTCCCCTATAACCTTCTTTAAGCATGAAACATGGAAAACTAGATGCACTCGTGTAGAAGCAGGAAGCTCCAATTTTTTTGCCATAGTACCAATATTTTGCAACACCTTGTAAGGACCATAGTACTTTGGTGATAGTTTATTATCCTTTTTAGCTTGCTTGAGGGATATTTGTTGGTATGGTTGTAGCTGTAAAAATACCCAGTCTCTCACATCAAAACTTCTCTCACTACGATGTTGATCTGCCTATTGTTTCATTCGATTTTGTGCCAAATTTAGGTTATCCTTTAAGAGTTGGAGAACTTCTTGTTAATGATCAATGTGATCCTCTGCTGCTTGAACCCTAGAATGTTCCCTTAAATAATATGTGATGGATGGTGGATGATATCCATAAAGTGCCATAAATGGGGTCATTTTTACTATAGTATGGAAGGAAGTGTTATACCACCACTCAGCGAGAGGTAACCACTTGAACCATTGTTCTTACTTATCAGATACAAAAAAACGAAGCTATCCTTCCAAAAATTTATTCACTATATTTGTTTGACCATTGGACTGAGGATGATAAGATGAGCTATGAGCTAGTTGAGTATCCAAACAAGAAAATAATTCCATCCAAAACTTTCCTATAAAATGGAATCTCTGTCACTTACAATAATCTTTGGGTTTCCATGTAGCTTTTGAATTGTTTCCATAAATGCAATAGAAACTGTACTTACTTTAAATGGATGAGATAATGCACAAAAGTGTGCATACTTGGTAAGTCTATCAACTACCACCACGATGACACTCCTTCCTTCATACTTAGGTAAACCTGTGATAAAATCTATTGAAATCTCCTCCCAAAATTGACTTGGAATGGATAAATGTTGTAGAAGTCTCAGGGTCTTAATTGTCTCAAATTTATTTTGCTGGAAAACCAAACATTCCACCACAAATTTTTAAATGTCATATTTAAGGCCATCCCAAAAAAAATCTTTCTTCACCCTGTGGTAAGTTTTTAAAAATCCCAAGTGTCCTCTTAAAGGAGAAGTGTGCAATTCCAAAATAATCTTTTGTTTTATTTGGGAATTATTGCAAATATATAAGCGATCTTTGTACCATAAGGAATCATTTTTCCAACTAAATATATTAGATGTAATAGGATCTTGCCTCAAATTTTGAATGAGTGTCCACACTTCTTTGTCCTTCCATTCATCCCTTGCTTCGGTTATCCAATCTGGTTGGATAATAGAAATGGCACAAGGCAATTCTTCCACCTCATCATCCTTTATTGAGAGTGCATTTGCAACAATATTTAGCTTCCCTTTTTTGTAGATGATTTCAAAGTCATAACCAAACATCTTTGTGACCCATTTTTGTTGCTCTTTTGAAGATAGTCTTTGTTCCAAAAGGTGTTTAAGACTATCATGATCAGTTTTTACCTTGAAGTGTCTTCCCATTAAGTAAGGTCTCCATTTCTTTAGTGCATGTAGTATTGCCAACATTTCCATCTCATAAATATCCTTTTGTAAATAATTTCCTTTGATTTAACGACGTTCAAAAGAAATGGTTCCTCCTTCGTGCATTAAAAAAAAACCAATTCCATTTCTCAAGGCATCACATTCCACAATAAAGGTTTTTGTGAAGTCTAGTGTAGCTAAGACTGGTGGTAGGCACATTGCCTCTTCAAGATGTTCAAAGGCAATAGTTGCTTCAATATTCCATGAAAATGCATCTTTCTTCAATAATGTTGTTAGAGGTGCTGCTATTCTCCCATAATTCTTAACAAAATTGTGATAATACCCTGTTAACTCGAGAAATTCGTGCAAATAATTTATGGTTGTGGGGACTTTCCATTTCTTAATGGCTTTAATTTTGTTAGGGTATACCTTAACACCCTCATGAGATACAATATGACCCAGATATTCCACCACTTTTACTCCAAAGAAACATTTAGATGTTTTTGCATATAATTTTTTCTCCTCCAATAGTTTGAGCACCCTATCAACATGTTGAACATGATCCTTCCAAGACCTACTGTAGATTAGAATATCATCAAAATACTAGCACAAATTTTCTAAGGAAAGGGTTTGAAAATGGAATTCATACGACCCTTGAAATGTAGAAGGTGCATTGGTAGGCCAAAAGGCATGACAAAAAATTCATAATGACCCTCATGAGTTCAAAATGTTGTTTCGTAATATCTTCAGTCTTCATTCTAATTTGATGATATCCTGAACGAAGATCCAACTTGGTAAAATAAATTGCTCCATGTAATTCATCCAATAATGCATCAATCATAGGAATGGTAAATTTATCTTTAATAGTGAGCTTATTGAGCTCCCTATAATATGAACACATGCACCATGATCCATCCTTCTTGTGCACCAATACTACTGGAGCAGAGAAAGGACTTTGACTAGGTTGAATTATACCAGCCTCTAACATTTCATCAATCATACGTTTAATTTCACTCTTTTGGACATAAGGATATCTATAAGGCCAGATGTTTGGAGGAAAACTTCCTGGAAGCAAATGAATAGCATGATCATGATCACGAATAGGTGGGAGTCCTTTCGGAGTATCAAACACCTTGGAATGATTGTCCAAGACTTTTTGGAGATCTGGAGAAATAGATGATTTTGATGTTGGAACTTATAATGAGCATAATTGTGCAGTTATGCCTTGTTGTTCTTTATTCAAAATATTTGTCATGAAATTAGAGCTTATTATATTTATTGACTTCCCTATGGTGCCCTGTAATTCTATTTCCTTTCCTTCCAAAAAAAAATTCAAGAAAATTTCTTGAAAATTAAAAGCTACTGTCCCCAAAGATTGTAACCATTATACTCCTAGTACAACATCAACGACTCCCATTGGGATGGAAATAATTGGACTATTCAATACATATTCCCCCATGGATAGCTTGATATTATGGAAATTTCCAGAGCAGTTTATAGTTCCTCCATTTTCAACCATCACTTGACATTATGGTGCTAGGTATAGGAAACAATTCGATTCCTTGGCTACCTTACAAGGAATAAAATTATGGGTACTACCCGAATCAATCAACACTATTACCATTTTCTTCTTGATATGCCCTTCTATATTGAGAGTTTGAGGAGTGGTAATTCCTTCCAGTGCATTACATGATATGTTCAGACTCATTTCTTCCTCTTCTACGGTTTCTTCCTGGTGTATATCCTCTTATTTTGAAGTTTCTTGTTCATTTTATTCCTCCTCTTCACAAACTATGTAAAATAATTTCTTCTCAGCACACTTATGACATTTAGTGTATTTGCTATCACAATTGTAGTAAAGCCCTTTTGCTCTTTTTTCTTCCAATTTTTGTGGTGTCAAAAATGTAGGTTGTGGAAGTCTAGGAGTACCAACACTTCCATATTTATAGATGTGAGTGGCATGCTTCCTTGTCACCATAATTTTACATTAAAATTTTCTTGCCAACTTGAATGCCTTCTCTAATGAATCTGGTTCCCAAACGTGAACTTCATGTTGGATGTTATCCTTTAAAGTCCCTTTGAATACATCAATCCTATGTTCCTCTAGAATATTAGTTACCCTTATATTCAGTTTTTGGAAGTGCTCAATGTGCTCCACCACTGAACCCTTTTGTTCGAGATTTATCAATTGGCTAAATAAGGTGTTGCTATTTGTATCCTCATAATGTGCTATCATTTCCTCCTTAAAATTTGACCAAGTGACAATTTTTTTACGAGAGAAAAGCCATCAATACCATAAAAATGTATTTTTTTCTAAATGTAAAGTTCCAATGCATACCTTTTGTGTGTTTTTCACATTATTTAGATCAAAATATTGCTCCATCTGTAGTATCCATGTTACGAGATCCTTGCCATCAAACTTCCTCGTATCCATATTTGGAATATGGTGGTTCTTTAATCCAAAATTAGAGTTTATGAAATCATGATTAACATTTATTTTGTTCTCATCATGAGTTTCCTCTACTATATTTTCGCCATTAGGAATCATTTCTTGTATCAAATTTGACAAACCTTCCTTCAAACCTTACATTTTTTCTTCCATATCATCCATTTTTTCTTCCATACCATCCATTTTTTCTTCCATAATATTATTAAAACCATCCATCATAGCTTCCACGCCTTTCTTCAAACCATCCATCTTAGCTACCATGCTTTTCTTCAAAACATCCATTTAATTTTTTTTTCTCTTTGTGAGAGCGAATTTTGGTGCACTTGCTCTTGTAGTTTTGATAGATCATATTGCAATTCTTCATCTTCATGAGTCATAGTAGAGTACTCTGAGGGCTTAATGGGTGTTGAATTTTTTTTACGAGGCATTTTAGAACCCACTACTGATATCTGTGCTCAATAGGCCTTTGGGGTCACTTAAAACTGATTTTTCAAACAAGACTTATGCAATTTGAAAAAAAATACACACCTTTTTCTTGATTTTGAGGAGCTCGATATTGGAACTAAATTATCTATGTGATTTAGGATCATCAATATCGGAAATCTAGCCTTGAATTATCCCTCTGAATCCTCTTTCGAATGCCATAGGTCTTACCTAATTCTGATTCTTGACGACAAATTTATGCCCAATCTCCTACAATGACCTAATTATGGACTAGTTCAGTAGAGTGAACTTGTACGACTTGCCACGTGTCACTATTTCCTCTTTAGGCTCTGAAATTGATATAGAAGAAGCTATAGTCAATGTAATTGTGGCCACTTTTTACAAAATTCTAGTCTAATGCTCGGAGAGAGAGAGTTATGACGATTTTCCCATGGTCACCTCTTTGAGATGAAATTCGGGAGCCTGAAAAATCCCTAAGTCCACAGACCATATCTCCGAAAATATTGCGAATCTATCTCTGAAATTTTTCCAAGACTTTCCTCAGGATTGCGGATTCGCTCTGTGAAAATTGAAGCTTCTGAACCCTCATAGAAAAAAAAATTATAGTGAAAATTCCATGATGACCACTTTAGGTTAAATTCAGGAGCCTACAAAAATCCCTAACTTGAACAGATCATATCTCTGAAACTATTGTGAACCAAGATCTGAATTTTGCAACGATGTTCCTTAGGATTTCAGCTTCGCTCTCTAAAAATTTCAGCTTCTGAACCTTTGTATAAAAAATTTTATAGAAAAAATTCCACGATGACTTGTTTGGAGTAGTGAAACCCTAGAATCCAAAGCTTTGGTACCAAAGGCTGTGAAACCAGCTCCAAAAATAGAATATAAGAGATATCAATGCCTTAGAAATCAACCACTTTGAGGGGGAAACCTCCAATACATTACATAAATGAAAAATTCTTGGATGATACAAATGACAAAACCTCCTCTCTATATATGGGATTTCATGGGGCCACAATGTAATCCTAGTGGGGCCACAATTTAATCCTAGCCGACCTAACAATAATAATGTAAGGGCACAATAATAAAAATATTGGGGTTATGGGGGTAAAAAAATAACAATAAGGGGGTTACACTAACAACAATAACGGACTATACTAGTAATATAAGGACCTAACAATAATGATCCATGAAAACCCTGTGAGACATGACATACATACATACATACATATATACATATATAAACATCAACATAATCATGATCACAACACAATTTCTAGATATCATAAGGTCTAGGTTAAGAGAACTTCCTTTATTCATGCATAACATGCTGAAAATTGAGAACAACCATTCCCAACATAGCCAACACATCTGAATCCTCAAATTAATTTACTTTACCTTTCTGATACCTTCCTCATAACTCCTCTTCCATCATCCATTTACCACAATGGACCCAACTAGTCCAACTAGATGTCATATTATTACCTTCCGCTACACTTAATCATGCATTGAGCTCCATTAACTTTCCTCTTTCCCAAACCAATTCCCAAGACTCAAAACATAAAAGGAAAGAACAAGAAACAACGAGAAGAAAACCATGAAAACAAAAATAAATATGGCACTGCAGCAAAGTGGCAAGGCCTTGCAGAAGACATAAAAAAAGCTGCAAATAAATCACAAAAAAATATAAAATACCAAAATCACAAGAATGGAAACAAACACCATGACACAATCCCCATGGTTCCCAAGGAAATATCAAATCGAGCCTTCTTCAATATTTCATGGCAACCTCTTTTTCCATGCAATTCCCTGCATCATACCACAATAAACACATAACTGTCATTATATAATATAAACATACAATATACTAGTTACCTTTCCTTGTTATGTCAGGCACACTAACTTGTATCTAAACACATACATATATCATCTCTCAAGGAACTCCAATCACTTGAAAAATCCTAGAAACCAACTATTATACCTTCCAGATACATGTTCATAAATATAGCACATAACCACATAATTCCAAATAAGATTAGGTTTAATAAGACTTCTTGTATGCAAAGCACTCATTCATTTGGCATTAGGTTTTCCAAACGTAGCCAAAGGAATTATTACCCAATTCCTTTCTTTTACCATTTACCTTGCTACAATTGATTCTTTATTTTGTATGGTCATGTCACCCATATGTTAGTGATATAAACACATAAACTATTACCTTTTCATGCTAGTACCAAGGATGTTTCCTTAGAATTGTTCACATATGTCAATCATATATTCCAAATATCAAGACATCATATATATTAACTAAAATCAGCCTCTATGAAGACTAACAACCATGTCATAACCAATTAATATTCAAGATCATAATACTACAACCATCACCTAATTACAAATCAACTAACTCAGCACATGTGTGTTAGTATGAACTTTTCAAAACAAGATCATCTATTCATGCAATATTATATCACAATACTCATATCATGCAAGTAATAAAAAATTCAAAGAATAGATAAATGACATAATAGACACCAAACACTTGAAAAATCGAATAAACAACATAATAAACAATTCAAACACCAAGTTGACGACATAAGAAAACTCATAGCTTGATGTATCTTAGGGGAGGATATCTTGTCTACACAATCAATCTAGGTTAGCACAATATAACTTCACAACATATCACTCAAACATCAACAAGTTCATGATATCCATAACAATAACTAACTAACATACTCACATCATAAGATCATAAACAATTGGTACTCATGCATAAAAATCACATATGCACACTCAGTCTAGATTAGTACAACACAATATCACAAGTAAGTCGACTCATATCTGAATGTCATAACTCTAACCATATTCATAGGCCAATCCAATTTAGCATGATGCATATAAAAAAAATAAGATTAATTCTATAACCATAATAATCAAGTTAACTAACATATAACAATAATAAGCTAACATATAACATGATCATCAACAACATATGACATAATCATCGAGCTAACTACAAGTTAACATATAACATGCTCATCAACAACATATAACATAACCATCAAGTTAATACCATGGTTTACTAACCAACACATGTACATATGATCACACTAATTAACTAACATCTATCATGTATGTAACCATACAATAAATAGAATGAAATACATACACATAATCACAATGCATATGAGTACACATATCGACCAACATTAATCACATATGAAACCATAATAATAATAGAATGAAAAACACATAATCAACCCTAATTCTTACAAAAAAAATGAATCACATACCTGCATGCCAAACATAAAAAATTTTATGATGTTCTACTCTTACCCTAAATTCCATTGTTGCAACGTCACTTTAATGATCTACATCTCTTTGTTGAACCCTTAGTTAAACTGAGAGGGGGGGGGGGGAAGGGGGGTGAATCAGTTTAACACATTCATGGACTTTTAAAACTTTTTCCATAAAACTTATTTACACCTTAATTTCATATTCAACTTAATATATGAGTAGACTTATAATGTGAGTAGCAAGTATTAATATAATATAACAACAGACTTAATATGACAGCATCAAGTATTAAGCAGATTAGATAAACCAGATCAACACATAAACATCATGCACAGAGACACTAGATATGCGTGGAAACCCATAAAAGGGAGAAAACCACATCTTATTATTGTTGTGATGTAAAGGCAAGCTCCAACTCCCTCTCACCACTGGTTTTCTGTAAGCACCAACCTACAGGAGGCTCCAACCTCAAATTCTGCAAGCTACAACTTGCAAGGAAGCTTCAACTCCCTCATTTTCATAAAGAAACATTTGCTGATTTTCCTTGGATATCAGATCTGTTCTGTACCTTTGATTTCTTTTATTGTACTTCAATATTCATATCTTCTTGATTATTTCTTTTTCTTCAATTCTGCATTCTCTTCTCTTTTATCAATTTACTCAGAAAAAATGTACCATTTCAACTTTACAATGGGATTTTATCTTTCTCTGGAGACTTGCCAATTACATCACAAACAATATAAACAGTTAAAACCTTTCATTCAATTACAGTGTATATTTTGAATAGCACTCCTCTCTACCTCTTTTTCTTCCTCATACATCCAACCTCACTCTCTTTTTCGTTTTCTCTTTTATTCAGTTCCCTGTTCATTGCAGTTACATAACTGATGTATGTACAACTTCCTTTTTAATCAAACAAAAATAATTCTCAGCGTTTTTATTAAAACCTTTTTAATGACACGAATATATTAGTACTCACCACCTTTAATTCATTTAAATGTCAGTGCCCTTTGAACATATAAACCCACATATGGATGCATTATCTAAGATTTGATATTCTATATATATATATATATCAGCACATATATATGTTTCAGACCTTGGGAATTTTAAATATATATCTCGAGTTTTAATTCAATTGAACTGCTTATAACATACCTTTGGCTTCGGGCCCACATATATGATTGGTGGAAATTCAATAGAATACATATGCCTGTACCTTTGGTTAAACTTCGTGCCACTTCTGAATGCGATCCCCGTTCAATAAACCTTCCTCCAGATCGACGAATTGTATCAATATTGCACGGGGTCCTCAGTCGAAGATTAATGCGTGATGGCGCGCAATGAGAGCGGTTTTCCATATTCGCTCAGGGACATGTGTCATATCCTCTATGGAATCGCTGTGATTTCATGAATACTGCTTCCTCGTCGAAAGCGGTGCGATAAAAACCAAAAACCCACTTTTACTATTCACTCTTCGTGGTTCCTCTCCTTCGCTCAAGGTTCCATCCGCCTTTATTATTTATGAGTTCCGCTCAATTTTCAATGTATTATTATAATCAGACTCCAGGTTCCATTACTCCCACTCCAGACCAAAACAATGTGTTTAGTTACAAATAGGGCTCTGACTTAAATCTGCATCAGACTTCTTCAAAACAAGGGTTAAACATACAGATAATGATCAGGGTAATCTCAATTGCACCTCCCTTCCGGGATCATAAAGTGGTTTCTTTCACAATTCCCTCTTTCTTATGTAGAGTGCACACATAGTCACTTGAATTTCCATACCCTTGCTTATTGGACTCAACTCAATTACATAGGATCATTCATCAAGAACTCATGTGTTCACACAGGATTTAACTCGTCAAATGCACATTAATACTGAATCAATTCTTCACCTGATTCAACCAAGAAGACATTCAAATAGGTTTTAACCCCATTCAGACACACTTAATTCAAAGACAGTTCTTCCATAACAGATATATATAAATATAGACGATCAATCTCAAAAGAAAATTCTTGCAATTTCATGACAGGCCAGAAATTCAGTTCAGTTGCCATTATCCTCCTACTCTGTTGCTGAAGAATTTCCCTACCTCAATTCACTGCCCTTGCTGCCTCTGTTCTCCTTGACTGATGCTGCTCCTTACTTCTCTTTTGTTTCAGGTGTTCCTTCTTTGCCATCTCCTTTTCCAGCTCCTCCTTTGCCAACTCCTTTTCCATCAATGACAACATTTCCATCAGTCTCCCCCTTTGGCATTGATGGCAATAACCTCTTCTTTCTTTTCCAGAAAAACTTTTTTTCTTTTCCTCCCCCTTTGACATCAATGGCAAAGGGTTCCTCATTTCCTAGTTTTCTTTCTACATTTCCTCTCTATGAGTTACTCTGTAGCCCTTTCATTGACTCTGTTATGCTGGATGTACTCTTTCCATAAGCTTTTGATCTTGAGGGCCCGTTTTATGCTTTCCTTACTAGCTGATCTTCCCCTGAAATGATATTGTCATTTCTGTTCTCCCCCTGAAACTATGCTCTCTCTTCATATCAGAGAGTAGCATCTATAGATACTACCCCTAGTCTATCTCTCAAATATTCAAATGGTTCTCTAGCAAGAGGTTTTGTAAATATATCTGTCGTCTATTCTTTTGTTGGCACATATTCCAACTTTACTACTTTTTGAGCTACTTGTTCTCCGAGAAAATGATACTTTATTGGAATATGTTTAGTTTTTTAATGAAGCACCGGATTTTTAGAAATACTTACAGCACTTGTATTATCACATTTGATTGAAATAGGTTCATCAATGCTTACCTTCATGTCTTGGAGGGTTTGCTTCATCCACCTGACTTGTGTACAACATACTGCTGCTGCTATGTATTATGATTCTGCTGTGGATAGAGAAATAGATGTTTGTTTCTTGCTTAGCCATGCCACCAGACTCTCTCCTAAATAGAATGCACCTCCACTTGTGCTTTTTCTGTCATCAACACAGCTGGCCCAATCTGCATCTGTATATGCTGTCAAAATGAAGATTTTTCCTTTTGGATACCATAGCCCATAATGTGCAGTCCCTTGTAGATATCTGAATATTATTTTAATTGCTAGTAAGTTTTTTTTTTTTTGGTGTTGCTTGATATCTTGCCACAAGTCCTACAACCAGCACAATGTCTGGTCTAGAAGTTGCTAGATATAATAGACTTCCAACCATGGATCTGTAAATTTTTTGATCTACATCAGCTGTTCCATCTTCTGCACAAAGCTTGCATCTAGTTGTCATGGGAGTTGATACAGGTTTGCAGTCCTCCATTTTAAACCTTTTTAGCATCTCTTTTAAGTATTTTTCTTGTGAGATAAATGTGCCTGTGCTCTTTTGTTGAATTTGTAGTCCTAAATAGAAGGTAAGCTCTCCAATCATAGACATTTCAAATTCTGATTTCATCTCTTCAGCAAATCCTTTTGTTAACTCATCTTTGTTGCTTCCAAACATGATATCATCTACATACACTACTACAATCAAAAGTTCATCTTCATTTGCTTTTATGTACAAGTTGCTGTCTACTCCCCCTTTCTTGAACCCTTGTTTTTGCAAGTATTTGTCCAGCCTTGAATACCATGCTCGAGGAGCTTGTTTCAGCCCATATAATGCTTTCTTTAATCTGCAAACATAGTCTACATTATCTGTTAAGGAGAACCCTTCCGGTTGCTCCATGTAGACTTCTTCCTCTAAATCTCCATTCAGGAAGGCAGACTTCACATCCATTTGATATACCTTGAAGTCATGATAGCAAGCAAAAGCTAAAAACAGTCTGATAGCTTCCATTCTAGCTACAGGGGAAAAGGTTTCATCATAATCAAGTCCTTAAACCTATGAATATCCCTTGCACACAAGTCTAGCTTTATTACTGATTACCTGTCCTTGTTCATTCATCTTACTTTTGAATACCCATTTTGAGCCAATGACATTTTTCTCACTGGGTCTTGGAACTAGTTCCCAAGTGTTGTTCTTCTCAATTTGGTCCAATTATTCATTCATGGCATTCACCCAATGTTTGTATTTGCTGGCTTCTTCAAACTTCTTTGGATCTATTTGTGACAACATTGCGAGGTATACCTCTTCAGTCTGTTCAGTTAGCTGTCTTCTTGTCTATACACCTACACTCTTGTCCCCAATGATTTGATCTTCTGGATGATTCTTCTGAATGTATATTGAGGAGATTTTTGATCTTAGATTTGTATCTTCTATTGTCTTGTTTGTTTCATCATCATCTTGATTCTCTTCTTCATGAACTTCTGGAGGATTGCTATAATTTGTACTTCTTAACTTGTCTGATAGTTCTTCATCAAATCTTACATCAATACTTTCTACAATTTTGTGAAGTGTTTTGTTGTAGCACCTGTAACCTTTACTCTTAGATACATATCCCAAGAATATTCCTTCATCTGCTCTTGCATCAAACTTTCCCAAATTTTCATCATTATTTTTTATAAAACACTTACTTCCAAAAACTCTAAAATGCTTGATTGATGCAGGTTTACCATGCCATAATTCATAAGGAGTCTTGTCACTGTTTGGTCTTAAATGAGCTTTGTTTAGGATATGCACAGCTGTGTGTACTTCTTCTACCCAAAAGGTTTGAGGAATGTTACTTTCTTGCATCATGGCTCTGGCAATATATTGTACAGACCTGTTCTGTCTCTCTGCCACTCCATTTTGCTGAGGTGTTCCTGCAATTTTGAAATGTTGCTTTATCCCGTGCTCATTGCACAAATATGAAAAAACATAATATGTAAATTCACCTCCTCTATCTGATCTGATGCACTTTAGCTTGCATCCTGTTTGATTTTCTGCCAAAGCCTTGAATATTTTGAATTTCTCAAATGCTTCCGATTTGTGTTTGAGAAATGCAACCCATGTCATTCTAGAAAAATTGTCTATTATTAGCATGAAATAGGATTCTCCACTTGGTGTTTTAGTTCTCGAAGGCCCACACAAATCCATGTGAACAAGTTGAAGAGGTCTGCTTGTAGACAAATTCTCTTTGGTTTTAAAGGATGTACAGGTCTGCTTACCTAGCTGACATGATTTACATATTGTATTTGAAAGCTTCTTGATGACTGGCATATCTCTGACTGCATTATTTTTGCTTAGACTTATGATATGATCAAAGTTTAGGTGTCCTAATCTCCTATGCCATAACCAAGACTCCTCAAATTTGCTAAGATGACATGCTTCATTTTCTTCTTTTACTACATAGACATTGCTTTCCGTTCGAACACCTTTGATCATAGTTTTTCCAGTGGTGCTTGATCTTACTTCATAGTCTTGAGCTCTAAAAAGAACTTCACAGCCTTTATCACACATTTGACTAACACTCAACGGATTTGCTTTTAGCCCATCCACAAATAGTACATCCTGGGCTTTTCCTCTACCATTTTCCAGACTAATTGAGCCTCTTCCTTTGATCTTTCCTACTTTATCATTTCCAAAAGTAACATTTCCAGATTTCTTTTCGTTAAAGGTTATAAACTTGCTTCTATCTCCTGACATATTCTTTGAGAAACCGCTGTCCAAATACCACTGGATTTTTAGATCTTGAGCTATTAGAGCCAAGTCACATTTATTCACTTTCTTTTTCCACTGCAAGCATCCTCTTGTTTGGTATATTTTCTGAGATGATGAACTACACTCTCTTAGAGAACATTTGGAAGACATATGTCCACTTTTATTGCATACACAACATTTGGACATATCCTTAGCAGGATTATAAGTAGGAATAAACTCTCCATGATTCATAAACCTTCTTGAGGTTTTGAGTAACAAAATTTGTTCATATTTCCTGAATTCTATGATTTTATGGCCAAAATCATTACAATAAAAATAGTATCCATAAAAACAATTTGCATACCTGAAAAAAGGTTGTCTTCTCCATCTTCCTGCTTGAGTAAAAAATTTTACTGTTTGCATCCTTTGCTGGTTTGTATTTATTCTTCTTGTATAACAATATGCAGCAATGTGTCCTAATTTGTGACAAGAATAACAAGTAGCATTTTTCATAGAAGGAAAAAATCTCCTTTGATGACTTCCAAATTTGACATACTCAGGAATATGCAAGGTTTTTTCAGTTGACAGTTTATTTACTTCATCCTTTGTCATTTGAGTTTCCTTCTTATTTTTATCTACTTTATTGCAAGATTCCTCTTCCTTTGAAATCTTCTGAGCTGCTTGGATATTCTCATTAGCTTTTACAAAAATAATATTTTTGTTTTCTTTTTCTTTGTCTTTGCTTGATTCTCCTTCATAACCTATCCCAGTTTTGATCAGAGGTGACCTTTGTGCATTTAGAATCTGATCCAACTGCCCCGAGCCTTTCATTAGAAGTGTATTCATTAATAGTTCTCTTTGAGCCTTTTCTAAGTTCTTTCTTAGGCTCACTACTTCTTCTTCCAACTTCTCTTGTTCCTGAGTTTTATCCTTGATCTACTTAAGTAAAATATCTTCTACCTTCTTGGCTTCTTCAAGATCTACTTTCAACTGAATGAGGGATTCTGAATTTTGTTCCTCTCTCATGTATTTGAGAAGAATGTCTTCTGTTTTCTGCACTTCAGTTTTAGTCTGCCAATTTCCTCCAAGGCACTTCTTAGCTCCCCCTCAAGGTCCACTTCACCTTCTTCCTCATCTTCTAAAAAACATTCTTCTAGCTCTTCTATAGCCATAAAAACAAATTCTGATGTTCCTTCTTCACTTGAGAATTCAGCTGAGTCTTCTGATGCACTACTGTCTTGCTGAGCATAGAAAGATTTTCTCTTGAATTTCTTCCCTTTCTGCCAGTTCTTAGATATGGTCTTCTCTGATTCCTGAGCCTAATTCTTTGTTTTCTTATAAGAACATTTAGAAGCATAATTTCCAACTCTTCCACAATTGAAACATTTAAATGGAAGTTTACCTTTATACTTACCTGAGCCTTTATCCAACTTCCTGATAAATTTGGCCTCTTCTTTATCAGAACAAGAGCCTATCTCATCTTTTTCTTCTTTCTTCTTCACTGCCTTAAAAGCTGCCTCCCTCACACTTGACTTCTTCTGTGGCAGTCTCATCTCATACACTGTTATTTTTCCAAGAAGATGATTCATGGTCAAGGTTTCCCAATCTGTTGTTTCTTCTATGGCAGAGACCTTGGGATTAAAACTAGATGGCAAAGATCTTTGGATCTTTTGACCAATTACACATTCTTGCATGGTTTCATCTAGTGTTTTCATATTATTGACAATTTCTGCAACCCTTAAAAAGAAATTAGCAATATCTTCATCATCATTCATCTTTAAATTTTCAAACTAGGCTCTATAGACTTGAAGTTTAGCAGTTTTCACCTTTTTGTCTCCTTCATGAATATTTTCTAGAGTTTCCCACAGTTCTTTGGCAGTCTCACTGTGCATTAATTTGATGAATTCTGCCTCACACAGTACATTCAAGATTGCATTCATTTCCTTTGCTTTAGCCACAAAATTTTGTTTGGCTTCTTTCTCTGAGACATTTGCCTTAGAATCATATCCAAATTCCACAGCAGCCCAAACTTCTATTCCTAAGGAAATTATGTATGTTCTCATTCTGATTTTCCAGAAGGCATACTTTGCACCAGTGAAAAAAGGAGATTTTTTTATTGAGGATCCTTCTTGACTAGCCATCTCAAGAACCTAGGATCTCCTTTCAGTTGTTAAACTGCTACGAAAAGGAACCTGCTCTGATACCAATTGTTGAACCCTTAGTTAAACTGAGAGGGGGGGTGAATCAGTTTAACACATTCATGGAATTTTAAAACTTTTTCCATAAAACTTATTTACACCTTCATTTCCTATTCAACTTAATATATGAGTAGACTTAGAATGTGAATAGCAAGTATTAATATAATATAACAACAGACTTAATATGACAGCATCAAGTATTAAGCAGATTAGATAAACCAAATCAGCACATAAACATCATGCACAGAGACACCAGATATACGTGGAAACCCATAAAATGGAGAAAACCACATCTTATTATTGTTGTGATGTAAAGGCAAGCTCCAACTCCCTCTCACCACTGGTTTTCTGTAAGCACCAACCTACAGGAGGCTCCAACCTCAAATTCTTCAAGCTACAACTTGCAAGGAAGCTTCAAATCCCTCTTTTTCATAAAGAAACATTTGCTGATTTACCTTGGATATCATCTCTGTTCTGTACCTTTGATTTCTTTTACTGTACTTCAATCTTCATATCTGCTTGATTATTTCTTTTTCTTCAATTCTGCATTCTCTTCTCTTTTATCAATTTACTTAGAAAAAATGTACCATTTCAACTTTACAGTGGGATTTTATCTTTCTCTCGAGACTTGCCAATTACATCAAAAACAATATAAACAGTTAAAACCTTTCATTCAATTACAGTGTATATTTCGAATAGCAATCCTCTCTATCTCTTTTTCTTCCTCATACATCCAACCTCACTCTCTTTTTCATTTTCTCTTTTATTCAGTTCCCTGTTCATTGCAGTTACATAATTGCTGTATGTACAACTGCCTTTTTAATCAAACAAAAATAACTCTCGGCATTTTTATTAAAACCTTTTTAACGACCCGAATATATTAGTAATCACCACCTTTAATTCACTTAAATGCCAATTCCCTTTGAACATATAAACCCGCATATGGATGCATTATATAAGATTTGATATTATCTATATATATATATATATATATATATATATATAATATATATATATATATATATATATATATATATATATATATATATCAGGACATATATATGTTTCGGACCTTGGGAATTTTAAATATATATCTCGAGTTTTAATTCAATTGAACCGCTTATAACATACCTTTGGCTCCGAGCCCACATATACGATTGGCGGAAATTCAATGGAATACATATGCCCATACCTTTGGTTAAACTCCGTGCCACTTCTGAATGCGATCGTCGTTCAATAAACCTTCCTCCAGATCGACGACTTGTATCAATATTGCACGGGGTCCTCAGCCGAAGATTAACGCGTAATGGCGCGCAATGAGGGTGGTTTTCTATATTCACTCAGGGACACGTGTCAGATCCTCTATGGAATCACTGTGATTTCATGAATACCGCTTGCCTGTCGAAAGCGGTGCGATAAAAACCAGAAACCCACTTTTACTGTTCACTCTTCGTGGTTCCTCTCCTTCACTCAAGGTTCCATCCGCCTTTATTATTTATGAGTTCCGCTCAATCTTCAATGTATTATTATAATTAGACTCCAGGTTCCGTTACTCCCACTCCAGACCAAAACAATGTGTTTAGTTACAAATAGGGCTCCGACTTAAATCTGCATCGGACTTCTTCAGAACGAGGGTTAAACATACAGATAATGACCAGGGTAATCTCAATTGCGCCTCCCTTCCGGGATCATAACGTCGTTGCTTTCACAATTCCCTCTTTCTTATGCAGAGCGCACACACAGTCACTCATTCACAGAGAGTATGGTTCATTATTCTTCTAATGCACAATAATACTGAATCAATTCTTCACATGATTCGACCAAGAAGACATTCAAACAGGGTTTAACCCCATCCAGACACACTTAATTCAAAGACAGTTCTTCCATAACAGATATATATAAATACAGGCGATCAATCTCAAAAGAAAATTCTTGCAATTTCATGACAGGCTAGAAACTCAGTTCAGTGGCCATCATCCTCCTACTCTGTTGCTGAAGAAGTTCTCTACCTCAATTCACTGCCTTTGCTGCCTCTGTTCTCCTTGACTGATGCTACTCCTTAATTCTCTTTTGTTTCAGGTGTTCCTTCTTTTCCATCTCCTTTGCCAACTCCTTTACCATCAATGACAACATTTCCAACACTCTTGCTCTATCTTAGCCAACACATTCGCATCATAACATACCAATATCATCATGATGACCTAATTGCATATAACAACCTTGTGCACAACAAACTCACTCAAACCAATGCAAACTTGACCACATGCACCCACTTGACATGTATAACCAATCATGAATGACCAATATGTGACCCTAACATAAGAAAGCAACATGTACAATATGTAAGTAAGTGTGCATGAACAATAAACAAGCATGAGCAACACATAGCCAATGATACAATCATGACAACATGTTGAAAACAACATCATCAACACTTCCATGGAAACATTGTTGCCACCATGTCCAATAAAACATGGATGCAACAAGAATATACACCCTAGGTATGAGAAACACATATGCAACCAACAGAAGAACATGACCAACACACTGCCCATCCATTCCAAGGGTTGAACCATGATCTGTTACCACTCTATGGTATTATATATCACACAAAGAGACCATAAACAAAACATCACCCAAGGAGAGTGCAACCACACTCTGATACCACTCTGTAATGCCCCCTTCCCACATCTACCCAGACAACTGTCTAGCCAGGGTAAATATGCAAGTAGAGGCTACTATAACCATATTCAATTTCCTGGATGACCTTACGAAAGTGGAACGAGTGGAAACATAAAATATATACCTTCTAAATCATTAATTAAACCCCAGGAGCTAACTCAACTTGTAAGGCCTCTTACCCCTGGGTCACACTGACCTTTTAGCTTCTTTGAGCCATAGCCAAAGGCATGACACCGTATGCCAATGGCTAGGAGGCTATATCCATAGGAATAACACTACATGCCAGCGGCTAGGACACTAGATGATCATTTTTGTGCCTACGGCTATGGAATTCGAGCCATATTTTCACGTCCAGATCCCAAACCTAAACATTAGGCCACCACTAGCATGGATATCACCATATTCTCTACACCTAAAATATAAGGAATTTTTCTATCTCCTAGTCTATGAGGCTTTACCAAAACCCATAGTTTGAATCAGGGGTCACTAGGCCATAAATCAAGACATATTATCCAGGCTTTACCATATATACCAAAACCTGGATTCCTAGATCCGATAGAGATAAAACCACCTCTAGGATTTACCGTATATCCTACCATTCACCGGTCGAGGATTCCTAGGCATACTGATGCAACATAATATCCAACATTACCACAACCCACAATCTAGTTTAGGGGTTATTAGGCCATGTGTTATATCAATACAGAGATACATCCACTCAGCTTTGAATCCATCCGAAAATACATCTAACGAAAACATGAGAACTCCACAACACCATGGTTATCTATAAATGGCAAGGCTAGGCCAAAAATACTGTCACACCTGGTAAGAGCCCATGCCAAGACATAAAATAACTGCATGCAATATCGTGCATGCTAGATCTAGCAAGGAAAATACACATGCAAATCGATAACTACCAAGAATCTTGTTGTAGCTTCTTGATTCCTGCTCCTCCTTTCTTTCTTCCTCCTTCCTCCTTCTTTCTTGCCTTTCTTGGTCCAATGCCAAAATTATCCAAGAAACACTAACTGTCCAAGAGTGTGAGTGTGAGAGAGAAAGAGAATAATGAGAGAGCTCCAAAACTGCACTGACAAAAGAGGTACCAACTGATCCTCAAAATAATTTTTACAGAAGAGGGCTCTATTTTTTTTTCAGTTTTCCATTATTTTCCTTGATTTTCCTCATAACATGCAACTTGTAACCTTTCATCTCCCTTTTCTCATAATTTCCTTTATTTTCATAAATAATTGTGCCAAATATGCCATTTTTCCTTTCCAAAGCCTTTTCATTTTCCTTTGCCAATTTCCTTAGCCATAATAAGCCAAATGAACACCCGCTAGGATGTTTTTCCCAACATTAAGCTTGGAATAAATTTCCCATCAACCATGGTTATTATTTTTCCTTTATTAACTTTTATTACAGGGAATTTTTCACTAGGGATGTTACAAATACTATTATTTTACTTCTATTATATCGGTATTGTGAAGAAATATTTGTAAAAAAAATAATTACATATATAAGTATATGTTAACATATTTTGATTCCATCTAATGTTTTTGACACAACACTACCTTCTTCCTCCCTATTAGGAAACATGTTAAGTATTTTCTTGTCACAAGTATTGAATATTTCACTTTTTTTTTTTGGTTATAAATTGAAACAAGTTTCATTAAAAAATGAGATCTCTATCTTACAATTATAGAATTATTGAATTTTAGGTTTATGGAGATATTTTCCCTTCTCTCGGAACATTAGCGATGGAGTCAGCTATGGGGATAAGATCGTTTAGAAAATTTGAAAAAGTTGTAAGAATTTTTTTAATATTGTGATTTTATGCATTTTTCATGTGCAATTTTAAAATTTATATATATATATATATATATATATATTGTATAGGGAATCCATGAGGGATAAATATAGGCAGAACACCCAAGGTATTGCATGGAATTTGAAACTACAGTTGGTTACAGGGATTTAATCATCTAGACAATTGGAAATAGTTGTTACTTAATATTGTGAGTTTATGCATTTTCATGTGTAATGTTAAAATTTTAATTTATAATTGTACATTTATTATACACGGTATCCATGAGGGTGTAATGCATGGCGAATACCACATGGGCGCAATGGAGGGGGAACACTATGGGGCATTGCATGGAATTTGAAACATTTTATAATTTTTTTTGACAATTACATTCTCATTTAATTTTAAAACATTAAAATTTAATTTTAAAGTACACAATCTTATGTATATCTGCATATTACACATGTTGTGTAGGGCACCCATAATTCTAAAGAGAGCACACAGATGTTGGTAGATCATATATTTCAACGAGATTCTTTTTGGTGCATATTTTTATTTTGAGAACTTTTTATTACATATTTACATTTATAATGATATAAATTTTAGACATAGTTTAAATAGAAATCTTTATTATGAATTGATATTTAATATGCTATTTTGGTGTTTATGTACATTTTTCCTGATGATTCTTATAATGTTAGTAGAATATAATATGGAATTGGATTCTAATTCTTAGATTTTGTGAAGTTTTTTTTTCAAGTTGTTTAATGAATAGTAAAATTTCAAATTACAAAACATGTTACATTTTTCATTCATGAACCTTATCATGGTGTAGATGTCTAAAACGAACATAAGTTAAAATTCCATTATAGAATATGGTATACATTTTGCATTCATGAATAGATAATTATAATGTATAGAAGAGCTACTATGGATGTGGATTGATACTTCAATTTTAACATAAATTTGTTCATCCAAACATAATATAAAATTGCATTATAAAATATGGTGCATTTTGCATGATACATGGTTTGATGCTTAAAGGTTTTACATTTAAGTTCATGAATATGAAGCAATGAAAGTAAATTTTCATTTAGTTAGTACATTTTGCATTATTATTCTTATAATGTTAGTAGATGATTCTTAGGTTTTGTTCAAAGTTTTTTTTTCAATTTATTTAATGAATAGTAAAATTTCAAATTACAAAACATGGTACATTTTGCATTTGAATGAATCTTATAATGGTGTACATGTCTAAAACAATCATGTAACTATAGATCATTTTTCATTCATGAATAGATTAACATCTTGTATATAAGGGCTACTATGGATTTGGGTTGATACTTAACTTTTAATATAAATTTTCTACCCAAATTTTGATACCCTTTGTAATTACTTTTTTCCCATATCATCTTTTCAAGTGATGCATGTTTCAAAGAAAATGATAATTAAAATGCATGTTATTCTGGATTTCATTATTACCCACCAAATTTATCATGGATCAACCTTTACTTGGTTTTTTCTAGTTAACTTCCAACTTTTTGTTTGATGTAAGGTTTCAAGTTATAGTTTGTGAGTTTAATAAAAAATAAACATTATTTAAAACATGTTATATTTTTCATGATGTATGGTTTGATGCTTAAATATTTCACATTTAAGTTCATGAATATGGAGTAATGTTTGTAAATTTGTAAAATTACAAAAAAAATCAAATTACAAAACAAGGTACATTTTTCATTCATGAATCTTATAGTGGCGTCAATGTCTAAAACAATTATATAACTTAAAATTTCATTATCAAACATCTAGTACATGTATACATTTTTCATTCATGAATAGATCATCATCTCGTATATAAGGGCTATTAATACTTGAAATTTAATATAAAGTTGTTCAAAGAAAACATACTATAGTAAATTTTCATCTAGTTGGTACATTGTATGGATCACATATGTAGAGTTTTAGAACCCAACTTTCAACACCCTTTGTAATAGTTACAGTTTACCCATACCAACTTTTCAAGTGATGTGTGTTTCAAGTCTAATGATAAGTAGAATGCATGCCATTTTTTATTTCATTATTACCCACCAAAATTCTCATGAGTCAACCTTTTCTTGTTATAGTTAACTTCCAACTCTTTGTTTGATGTAAGGTTTCAAGTTATAGTTTGTGAGTTTAATCAACAGTAGAAATTATTTAAAACATGTTACATTTTTCATGGTGCATGGTTTGATGCTTAAAGGTTTTACATATAAGTTTATGAATATGAAGAGATGTTTGTAAATTTGCATTTAGTTGGTACATTTTTCATGATGATTCTTATAATGTTAGTAGAAGATATTAGAGATTTGGGTTTATTATTAGGTTTTATAAAGTTTTTTTGTCAAGTTGTTTAATGAATAGTAAAATTGGAAATTACAAAACACGGTACATTTATGCATTCATGAATCTTATATTGATGTAGATGTCTAAAAAATTCATATAACTTAAAATTTCACATTATAAAACATGGTACATGTCTATATTTTTCATTCATGAATAGATCATCATCTTGTATAGAAGAGATACTATGGATGTGAGTTGATGCTTAGCTTTTAATATAAATTTGTTTAATGAAAACATACTATAAAATTGAATTATAAAACATACATTATAAATTACCTTATTTGTCTTAAAGTCTACTTTCATACACTAAATTGTATTTTTCATGAAATTTGAGAAATCTTAGAGACTAAAAATAAAAAATTGCAATGTTGAATCCACTGAAGTTGCATTGATCTCAAAGGTTGTATTAAAGTAAATGATTTTTTGAAATATTAAATACTATGTGTGGAGCATGAATTGTTAGTTTTAATAGGTTTTGTATGCACTGCATTTATAAAACAAACACAATAAAATTAATTCTTTGAATAATTCATTTTTTATGGTAATACGATTTTAGTAAATTAAATAATGTTACTAAGATAAAAATAAAAATATTTGAAAAGTTAAAACGATGACATAAAAAAGAAAAATGCAATGAAAAAATGATAGGTGTACAATCAACAACAAACAAGAAAATTGTGATATGCTACATCCTTACCTTATAGTAGTATTTGAGATCTCTGAATTTCTTTTTAACTTAACAACAAAGCCACCATATTAATGAAAACAATTATGTAATACTTAGTACTAACTAGAATGGAAAAACTCTTTGTCAAAGATGAATACAAGGAGAAGATATTGTTGGGAAGTTCAATTAAAAAAATTCTAATGGAATTCCATCCGCAATGATGTGTTCATGGTGAAATTTTGAAATTTTTGATTTTTTTCTTTGTTAAACTTTTATCAACTTTATGCGTACCGCACATGCCAAGTGACTATACTAACAACTTACGAAATCAATTTGATAGTCTTGAAAGTAAACATGACTCTTGGTTTGATGAGTTTCTTGGCAAAAATATCCTTTTAGTATAATAGACCCTCTTTCATATATAAAACCGTTATCATCATAGTCCTCCAATAACTTCATATTTTGATCACTCCACCGCATCAAATAATACTTGACATTTTCTATGTTGTTAATGGGTGAAACTACAACAAAAACATATCCTGCACAATAACGAAAGTGTAAATTCAGATCATAATTAACAATAAATTAGTTATCAACATGTATTTTATTTTATTATCTATTTAGATATATATTTTAACTATTACCTAGATACTTATACACAATTATTTTAAAAGAATAAAACACACACACACATATGTATGTAATTGAAATGTTACCTTCTCTACAAATATCAGAAACTCGATCACCTTTAGATGACACTATAGTATCCTCTGATTACATCTCTTCGAAGCTTGCAATTGGCATTTTCTTTCACATTGAATTATCTGTAACATAAAATTTTATTATTTTTAACAATAAATTAATATTTCCCACTACAAAATGATAATGAATTTTTCTTTTTATCATTGAAATACATTTGTTCTCTTTTATTTTAATGGAATGAAATTTTCAAAGTCCCTTTTACTGAGCTATTCATTATGTAATTGATCTATCTACATCTTGGACACCAATATTCCAAAAAAAACTATAATATAAATTCAAACAATAATTTAAATATGTTATTTAAAATACAATTTATATATATATGTATATATATATATATATATATATATATATATATATATCAAAAAGAATATTTCATCGAGAAATTATTTAAACTATATAATTTAGAAATGTTTAAAACCATAAAATTAATAAAAATTGTCATATCTTAAAAATATATACAAGTTAATGTATATGTACATACCTGTGTACCTCCCTTAATGTGTTAGTCTGATGGCTTAGTACATAGACGCATCACTGAATAACTTTTTTAGGTGAGACAAGTCGGTTTGTAGAGTGGTCCATTTGATATTTTCGAAGTGCTCAATTTATACATGCCTTTGTACCATCATGTTCTTCTTTTCCATGACCAATCTCGAAGAAATTCCAACAATGTTTAATATTGGTTTTCATATGAAGCCATACACAACCAAAAGAATGACCATGAAGATTTGAATTTACCTGCGCATCCATCTGACCATATGCACTTTTCATTGAATTTTATTCCATGACCTTTCAATGATTCTTAAATATTATAAAATCAATGTTGTACAAATTGTATATCATGTGTACGATCATCGCTCATATAGAAATGATATTATTTAATAAGATGTCGATTCTCACTAGTGCTTTCTATATCATCAACATTTTGTTCATCATGTCTATATAGAACATGGACAAGCATAGAGAATTGGTAAAAATGATAATATTCAGTATGTATTTCATTTTGTGCAATAGATGTGTAATTTTCTACAAAATCAACTATTGAAAAAATTGTCCCTGGTGGAAAGTTTTCACAGGATTCTTTTAATTTCAGGTCCTTCCATTGAGCTCTATGAGAATGCTTGGTGTATTTATAAATTTCTATTTCAAACTTCTTCAAAAACTATATCCCAAAAAATTATTCTTCCTGTAAATCAATCCTTCTAGCACTTGTACTACTACTTGAACCAACCGATGTATGGATATATTCATATCTCTTCCATTTCACTTTTATGTGGGAAAATGATTGATCAATCATATCAATAGTATATTTTTCATGAAAAGAAGTCAATTTTTCACAATTATCACATTTTTTACTTCCAACACATTTCTTTTGGTAAAATAATTCATGATTTTCTCTTGCACATATAATTTTGGATATGAAATCACGAATAGTTGAATGCCGTGATTTTTTCTAAAATGTTTTACAAAATTTAGGGAAGGTGTCATAATATAATTGGCATTTCACATGATATAGACAACAATAAGTGCATTGTATAATGATAGTTTTAACATACAATGGATTTTGTTGCACAAAATTATTGATTGAGACATTAATTCCTTGATTCTATTCTATGAATTTATTGAAAAACACTATCTCAGTGATGTCGAAGATATGTTTTGCATGTTCTTCCTAAAAAAAATTTGCTATTATTCATCACATCACATCCCTTAATTTTGGTGAAACATGTGAATTTTTCATCCAGTATTCATATAATATTTTTAACATCTTCTCCAAGTTTATATTTGTATGGTTTCCTACAAATAACTATCCAAAAATCAAGCCCATTGTTTACATATATTTGCAATAAAAATTTCCTATGCTTGTGCAATGTTTTTTGTGAGGTCCCTAATGCTTTTTCCATAGATTTTACCAAACTCTTTTCTTTAGTGCTTGATGAAATCACTTCCATTTGTATTGCTCTACGTGCAAGTAGATCAGTTTTCTCTCTGTATCTTCCAATTGATTTTAGAGCACTATTTATATTTTGAATCACATTTTCCTTCACCATTTTATCTTTCGTTGGTTTTTAAATACCTAATAGTGTTGTAATTTCTATTAGTTTCTTTCATGTTAAGAGACCTCTCAAAATTTGAGCTTGAACTGCCACATTTTTATCTCTTAAGAACTTATCAAAAATGAGTTTAACATGATATCGTATAACATGGTCAGCTCTTTTATCTCCATATGTGCCAATGTTAGAATTTTCTAACATCTTATCATCGATATTGATTTTATCTGTACATATAATAATTTAACGTAAATTAGTATAAACATACATTAAATAAATAAATTAAAAAATAGAGTCCATGAAATTCAAACTAATAAATATGTATAATTTCCATAATACATGACATATATATATATATATATATATATATATACCTAAGGGTGGTTCAACCACTATACTTAAATCTCTTTCAACATCTTCAACATCATCATCAATCATTGGTTCATTTTTTTTTCACTTTGTCTTTCAACATTTTCAATCTCATCATCAATGTTATGAGGAAAATCTCTCTGTTTATGCTGCACAATATTTTTCAAATAAAATAAAAATTAAATTCCATGAAACATTATTATATTTACATCTACATACTTAGTTCAACTTCTTGTTGAGATTGATTCTCCATTTCAATATTTAAGTGTTTTTCCTTCTTTCTTTATAATAGTTTCTTGAGTTTTCTCTACGAGCCTTAATGTCTCTAATTCGATCATATTTTCTCTTGGAATTAATTTTATTTCCTATGATAATTTAATCTATGTATATTTTTAAAATCAAGATCAAAAAATTAAATTTCAAAGTCCAGCCAAAAAAAAGTCATTTTATAAATCTAGCAAAAAAAATTCACCTTCTAAATTCAGCCTAAAAAACTCACTTTCAAACTTCAGCCCAAAAAACTCACAATCAAAATTTAGCCCAAAATACTTACTTTCAAAATTAAGCCCAAAAAGACTTACTTTCAAAATTAAGCCCAAAAAACTCAATTTAAAAATCCAACACAATTTTTTTATTGTCCAAAAATTAGATGCTAAAATGTTTGGAATTCAAAAGCTACACATGAAGAATGTGAGTGTGAAAATAATGTTTCAGTCGAGTTTATTTATAGAATTTAGATGAAATAGTTATATCGGAGGGTCAAATTGTTTCAATTTTACAACTGACGAAAAAAATGGATAGGTTTTTCGGCTGAAATTTAAAAAATGTTCAACTCATTTTTTTTCCATTCATTTTAACGTCTATTCGTGGCACAAAGTAATTTGAACGATTTATTTTTATTTTTATTTTATTTTTTATTTTTTATTTATTTTTTTTTGGTCGAAAACTTACAACTCTGCAACAACTTGCCTCTGATCACCTTTCTCCAAGTTTCGAATGGTTAAACTCCATCAAATATAGTGAATTCACTGTTGAACCAATAGGATAATTTTCAAAATTGAATCTACTTTTAGTAGATATACATTTTATGGAATTTCATAGATATTTGCTAATTTTAACTAATTTTCTCGTAAAATGTGTGCAAAACTTTCTGAAGGTCATTATAATTCAGTGAAATCAAATTTTTGTATCTTCGAAAATACATTGTCAAAAGATATGGAAAATTTATGGTGCATTACGTTGGTTCATCTTCTTTAATGTGTAGTTTTTAGATTTTTTTGTTTTTAACTAATATGTTGAGAAACATTGTGCTATGTTAAAAATCTTAAAAATATGCAGTTTTTTCATATTGGTTCAATTCAAAAAAATGTCAGAAAATTATATATTACAGAGAAATGGAACGCATAAAATATGTGGAAACACAAACACAAAAATAGCATATAAAACAAGATAGAATAGATATACACAGTTTACCCAACATGGGCTACGTCCATAGAAACAACCAATCCTTCCTTTTTATTATCCATCAAAATGAAGAGACACAACCTACAACAGATCCGTTGTAATATCATCTACTCTCTCACACAATCCCCCATTCGATTTCTCGCTCAGAAATATACACATGATACACAACCAGAATACAATACCCTCATAAACGATCTATATTGACTCGAAATTAAAATATTTTACAAAGACACCACTGAAAACGACGAGCGACATTGTTGGCCTGTTAAGAACAGGGGTCCAATGCAATGATACATCTAAATAAATAAGATAATCAGGCTCCACACCCAAAAAAAAGTTCTAGTAATTATGATGTGCATATGTTGGTTTAGTAAATACATCCATATCGAAGTAGAGCCTTTTTGTACTGCTGCAACACATTTTTTTTCAAAAATAAAAGGTTAAGAAAGAATAAATTGGTGCCAAAAAAACATGACATTTTATGAATCCCTTTATTTTTAAAGAACACATAGTCAAACAATTGTTAAGTTGACATATTAGATCTGAATAAAAAATTCTAAAAAATAAACAATGGAAAGCTAATAAAATTTCTCACAAGTTTTCTTTTTACTGTAAAATGATATTATAAACAAAAAAACTGCTTTTGCTTCCCGAAAGTTCAAAAAATTATAAAAATGATATTTCTTTCCTCAAAAATGGGGAAAAAGTATAATCCAACTTCACATTTTCACCCTACTTTCATTAACATTGCCCTAAAAATTACATCACTTTTGAGTTGCAACTAGCTCTGCTCTCCCACAATCGAATCAACTACCTTTCATCTTTTATATTCCACAAATTGATCGTATCAAGATACTTTTGTGTTCTCTATTATTCGCATTACAAACAAAATATCTCGATATATGTCTATAACCATTCTTCTTCCCCAATCAATAAACTCATGCGCTAATCTCTATCATTACTAGCACCAAGATCTCTGTGAGCTATCATTACTCTCATTTATTTCCCCCTTTGCTTAGTTGGTGAATGAACATATCCTCTATTTAGCCTCTTCACGTCGATCCCCATATTCTGCTACCTTTGCAGGGATACCTGCTCTAGATTTACATTGAAAAACATGTATGTTAGAATCAAGGACCTGCTAAACATATCACCTTGTCAAATTAGATGCCATGTATTGATGTTAGCATGATGCATATATAATTTTTTTTTTCCAAAACTTATATGTTTAGCTATTTAAATATTAATTGTTGTAAATAAAATCATACTTGGGTAGACAATATGAACCTGTACACTTATTAGTTCCTCCACAAATGAAAGCCATGTGAAACCCATTGAATTGGATTATTTAATCATTACAAAATATAGAATGTTGGATTATCTATGGTTTATAATGGCTTTGAAAATGCACTCGTACCTGCCTTTCAACTTTTTGCATAGACCAAGAACAATGGTGAGGTATTGATAGCCATGAAAGCCATGGTGGCACCTACAACCCCATTATACCTAGTGGTTGAACTCTTTACCGGGATTTCTGGTTCAACTTACCTGCCTGAACTAAATGTAGGTTCAACTTACCTGTGCAAAATAAATTTAGGTTAAGCTTACCTACACAAACTAGACATAGATAAAGCCCTTGACCTTAAATCACTAGTGTAGTTAGTGAGTCATTAAAAGGAGTTGAGGATGGCATGTGTTAGTTGGATCATTGGATGGGTGAAATTGGGATTATATTAATGGATTAATTGTATGGGGATGGGTTCATTATACATTTGAAGCCATGCTGGTTGGATCATTTGGGTTAGAAATGGGATAGATATGAGATGACCATATGGAACATGCTTTTGGAAGCTAGGAGGGATATTCCCATACAAAGGAGTCATCGATACGTGCTCTCTTACTGAACATGCTTCATGTTATCTATACTCGATAGGTCTCTTTTATGTTATATTTTCCAGGATCAACACTCTAATGAAAGGGAGGGATAGGGAGGGATCAACACTCAGAGGATATTATTGACCTTAGGGCGCTGTTATGTAGAAAAAAAATTGCAAAAAGGCCATAATCAATTATTCTTGTATCTCGCCAGATGAGATGGCCATACTCGATTATGCATTGTATCTTAGTGGAGGAAGGGGAACATGCCTTTAGGACAACCTCACACATTAGAAATCGACATGGTGGATCATTAGGTGGCCTCGTATAGGGCTTGGACCTAAGTTATGCAAACGCAATCGTGGGGCTATGGAAACAGACTCGTCGGGCACCTGGCAGGCCATATGGTCATAGCTACATCTGCCTAGATTTAAATGAAAATTTTCTTTTTAAAAAAATGTAGCCTTACCTACCTCAATATTAAAAATTTATTTTCATTATGTTTAATGCCCACTTGATTAGGAAAGGACAGGTGTTGAATTATGGTGACCTCGTAGATTCACCAGCATTAACCCTTGGTCTTTAGTGAAGTGGTTAATAAGCATGTGTTTCCTATGTGGAGGTAAGTTTCAAGACTGAAAAAACCTTCAGAATTATATCATTGTAGCTAGAGTGAGTTAATTTAAAGTGTTACTAATTTATAGAATTCTTGATTTCAGTTAATTTATGGTGTTCCTAAATTTATGTTTTGAGTGCTGCTTTTAATTTTGATATCTTTGCTTCCATTCTTCCTGCGCGTGTGCGTTGTGGCAAGAAACAATTGTTCTTTATGTGAGTCAGGCTCAAGAGAGAAGATACAAAAAACCTAATAAAATATTTTAAAATTTTCCATGGGATGAACTCCTTCTTATGTTAGGAATCATGCTGCTATCATTGTGAGATGCAAGTTATGTACCTATAGGGAATTTGACCTAGGAAGTAATGGTGAATTTCGTACCAATAATGAAGTGATAAAACTAGTGATCAACCTTCCCATATGATGCCCTAGGGCCTTGTTTCAGCCTATACAAAGATTTATTCACCTTATAGATAAGATTATAAGTGCCATCATAAAAAAAACCTACATGCTATTGCATATACATTCCTGCACAAATATTTTCATTCATATTGTTTGCTATCACATCCATTTGTTTAATCTCTCTCTACTAACTAGCACCAAGTGATGAAATAATTTGAATGTCATTCATCTTGGTAACAAGTGAAAGGAGTTAGTGTAATCAATTCACTATTTTTAGAGAAATGGCTAAACCACCAAGGAACCTCCCTGTTTCTCAATAAAAACATCTTAAGAGAACTTGGTTTATCTAAATAAATTTGCATTCAACAACATTATTTTTTTGGGGGAGATGTACCAACTCCATCACGTGATTTTTCATCGAAGAGTTGTGTTCTTTCCCCATGGAATCTACCCTGTTTATTTTCTCCCTAACATTTTCATAACATTGAGGGTCAGAAATAGCCATTCCCCTTTATATAATTGTGAATTTTCCCTCTTTATTTTGATAAGAGGCATCCTGAACCTCAAGGCCTGCTATACCTTGAAGAAATTTTCCATGCACCTGGAACAATGAACCTCATCCCCTGAGTGAGATGGACGTGTCTAGGGAACATCTTAGGAATAGACCACATCATTTCCTCATTCTCTGCAGTGCCTTTACTATCTACTCTATTCAAAGACACAAAATTAAAGAAAATAAAATAAACAAAATATTATAGGTGGAGCGAGTTAATTTATAGTGTTCCTCAATTCGCCAGGCTTTGAGTGATGCTTTTTATTTTGGTATTTTTTTTTACCTTTATGCCTGCGGATGTGTGCTATAACAAGAAATAGTTGTTATTGATCTCTTCATGCTCAAGTGAAACTTCAAAAGGTCTAAATCAAGGATTTTAAAAATTCCCATATGTTGAAATTCTTCTTAATGTCAGAAATCAGATTTGGACCTAGTAAGTAACAATGAATTTACTAGCAATATTGAAGTGATCGACCTTCCCATATGATTCCCTAGGGCCTTGTTTCAACCTACACACAGATATATTCTAAGCCTAGAATGCGTAGAAGTGCCATAATGAGAAAAACCTACATGATACTTCTTATATTTATCTGCAAGCAGGTTCTCATTAACTGTAGTTTATATCACATCCATTTGGTGAATCTCTCACTACTAACTAGCAGCAAATGATGAACTAATTTGAATGGTGTTCATCTTCGTAACAATTGAAAGGCTTTATTGTAATCAATTCACTACTTTTACTATAATTCCCAAACCACCAAGTTACCTCCATGTTTCTCAATACAACCATCTCAGCAGAACTTGGTTTATCTAAATCTATTTGCATTCAGTAACATGTTTCTCTGGGTGGATATTTCCCAACTCCCTCACGTGAATTTTCGTGAAAGAGTTGTGTTATTTTTTCATTGCATCTACCCAGTTTGTTGTGTCACTAAAATTTACATAGGATTGAGGGTCGCAAGTATCCATGACCCTTTATATAACTCTGTAAATTTTCCCTATTTGTTTTCATAAGAAACTTCGCGAACATTCAGGCCCAGTATACCTTGAATAAAATTTCCACACACGTCGAACAATGAACCTCATCCCTTGAGTGATATGGACGTGTATATGGAACATATTAGGAAGAGAACGCAACCACTTACTCATTTGCTAAGGTACCTTTATTATCTACTCTATTTAAAGACATAACTTTAAGGAAAAAAAATAAACAAAATGAATAAGAATAGGGGTAGGTGAAATTGAAGGATACTTCTGTTTAAAGATGGCATCCCTTTGAATTGTTATAGTATTGATAGGTGGGTCGAAACTAGAAAACCTTATATCATGCAAACTGTAGAAAAAGTGAAAAATATTGTTTTTCACTGTATTCAAATCAAATAAACAAGTCTCGTATGGTGCGAGGAAAAAACTTCAAGAGATTCAAAGTTGTGCGTCCCAAATTTCCTTGGGTGTAGAACTTAAAGCCACCTATTCTTCTCATTACTTTGCAGAACAAAGATATTGGCTAGAGAAATTATGATTGTTAATGTATTCCTTCCAATTGTAAGAAGGAAGCGAGTTTGGTTTTTCCAAATCAATGTCTTCCATCATTTTGTGATGTTTGAACTATTTCCTCCTCCTTCGAATCTGTTTGCACTGCTTTTTTTGACATCCCCTGGTTGAAAACTACAAGTGAGAGCCTTTTCTAAGACTGATAGCCCTATTCTTCAAGATATTTCATTCTTCTTCAAAGGCATTGGTTTTCCTTGTTTGCTGGCCCGCAATATTCATATTTGTGTCGAAGACTCGTAATTGTAAAGAAATTGGCTATTGGTGCTTATTAGATTTCAAGAAGGAACCAAGCTACCTATTTAGCTATAATAATGATGGTGAATTTTATATGTCTTCGTCTAAGAATGGATGCAATGTACACATTTAATATGATGCAGTTGCTGTCATATATAGGCTTTAAACATATAGCTGTATAAAAGTGAACTTCCAACTCACTGCTTAAATATACATAGCAATAAAAAAATCTTGAATGTAAAATCCTTCAAAACTTACAGAGATTCAAAGGAATTCCATCTTTTAATAGAGTTCCAAAGATTCCATCATGTATGACAAAGGTGTCATCTCTTTGAATAAACTTCCAACGATTCAAATTTGTACATCCCAGAATTCCTTGGGTATACACCTTGACACCACTTAGCCCTCCAGTTACTTTACTAAATATACAGATTGGGAAAAGAAATTATGCTTCTTGACTTCTTCCTGCCCATTGTTGGAAGGAAAGGACGTTGTTTTTCAAAATCAATGTCTTCCATCATTTAGTCAAGTTTGAACCATTTCTTCCTCGAAATCTGCTTGCACTGCTTTTTTTGACATTTTATGGTTGGAAGCTCCAAAGTGTGAGCCTTTACTAAGACTGACAAAACTTCCATAGATTTAAAGTTGCATCCCAGAACTCCTTGGGTGTACAACATAAAACTACATATTCTTTCTATTCCTTTAAAAAACATACCTATTGGCTGAAGACATTGTGATTGTTGAATTCTTCCTGCCCAACAATAAGGAAGCGAGTTTGGTTTTCCCAAATCAATGTCTTCCATCATTTTCTTAACTTTGAATTGTTTCTTCGTCCTTCAAATATTATAGCACTTACTTTCTTGACATCCTATTGTTGAATGTTGCAAACTCATATCCTTTACTAATACTGGTACCCATATTCTTTAAGTTATTACCTTTCTGGTAGCTTATCTCAGGAAGGTCTATGTTTGAAGGGCCGGAAAGGCTAATATATGAAGGGCCATTTTACCTTATAACCTGAAACTTGTAGGTGTTGCAACTTGGTTCATGCCTTTAGTTCACTTCAACCGGGACTTCACAATTAGTAGAACTCTCACAAGTTTCCATTTATATACATTGGCCCTTTCATGTGCCACTACTTAATACGATAGAACCAATTGAATGGGTTCGTAGGAGCTCAAAATAATAGTAGAGTACAATTCTACTTTCCATTGGTAATGCTTGCTTACCCTATTTTAGAGGTCACTAGAACAATTTAAATGTCATATCTATGAGATAATGAATCTCTTCATCATTTTCCTAAGTTTAGTACTGCATAATTACGATTCCTAACAATGCTTTTGATGAAGAGAAGGGATTGAAGCTATAGTTGGGGACTGGAACCATTATTTTATATTATAAATCTACTCACATTTTCACTTATGAACTTGAACAAATAATCCTTTCTTTGGAACCGAATATGAGTTTGAAGACGTCACACTTTTATTTGATTGCTTGTTCAATAATTATGAGTGCACGTTTAGCCCATCCATCTTTTTAATATGTATGCACGTTCAAGAAATAGGGAAGACAGTAGCAAAGAACACTTGAATATGTAGAAAACTTGTTTGCCTTCTTGTCAATTTTTTCTTCTTCTATGAGATCTCAAAAAATTCATTTACCTTTAGAACTTTCTACGCTTCAAAGCATAAAATTCCATTGGAATCCTCTTCAGATCCTGGAACAAGATGAAATTTAAGTGAGATATGCTTCTATTACAACCATTTGAAATAAATTTATGGGCCTCTTTTGGACACTCCTTCAATAATGGTAACCCATGAAACTGGAGAATTTATTTCATGCAATCACGCCTTCCTTTAACAATAATCATAGGCACATCGCAAGTACTTCTAAATATATGCCACCTCCTCTTCTTACTGAAATTATTATTAATGTATTCTAGGTTATTTCATAAGGAACTTAAAATTTATTGATCCTAGCATGCTCAACTAGACTCTCATCCTTATAATTAAAGTTATCGATTTCTATATTCAGTTTGGGTGTTTTTTTCAATGGGCCCAATATAGTCTTTTTCTTTTCTTTTTTTTTACATGTTCGTTGTCATTCACAATTATGGTTAGCCATTATTTTAATTCCTCTATTGAAAGCATTTTATTCTTTGTTATACATCATGGCAAGGATACATGTTTTCTACCCTTCTTTTTTCATATACAATGCTTATGGAAACTACCCTCTATTTCTAACGGGGTGTTGCCCATTTCATCTAATGGTAGACTATATGTACAATCCCATCGACCGCCGAAAGAGGGTTTCAATCATTGTCATGAATAAATATTGAAACTCTAGTTTTTGTTCATTCCCCCATATTTTTGATATGAGTGTAGGTTGAAGAAATAAGGAAGACAATAGCAAAGAACGATTGAATATGTACACAATTGTTCTTCTTTCTTATCAAATGTTTACATTTTATGACATATCACAATATTCATTAAGTTTGAAAATTGTCTACCCTTGAAAGCATCAAATTCCATTGGAAACTTCTCTAGAACTTGTAACAAGATCACAATTAAGTGAAGAATTCTTTTATTAGAACAATTTCCATGCCCACTGTTGGAAGGAAATGATTTTGGTTTTCCAAAATCAATGTATTCCATCATTTGGTCAAGTTTGAACTATTTCAACCTCCATGAAATATGCTTGCACTGCTTTAATTCACATCTTGTAGTTGCAGGCTGCAAAGTGGAAGCCTTTACTAGTATTGATAACCATACTCTTCAAGATATTACATTCTGCCTCAAAGGAATTGATTCTTATTGTTTGTTTGGCCACATTATTCATAGTTGTATTAAACACCCGTAATTGTAAACAAGTTGGTTATTGTTGCTGGTTAGATTGCATGAAGGTATCGTGTTTCCTATTTAACTGTAAGGATGATGGTGATTTCTAAATGTGTTCAGCCTAGAACGAATGCAATATAGGTTTCAATATGATGTAGCTGTTTTCATATCCAGGCTTCAAACATATAGTTTTATAAAAGTGAAATTATAACCCACTTCTTAAATATACATAGCGATATCAAATATACATTGTGAAATCCTTCTACACAATATGCAAATAATATGTGCATATAGAAATAGTTCAAATATGGAATTACTTCCTCATATATAAATAGTCCAAATATGCCATTGCTTCCTCTTTGAGTGGTTTTTTCAAACACATATATCAAATTTTGTAATGATTTTTCCATATAAAGACACCTGATAAAATGTTTATATCTTGTTTACTACTGGAAATATTTCAGATAAACTTTCTTGAACATGCCTTGCTTATATTCCTTATGTTCTACTTTTAGTGGGGTGTTGGCCATTTTATGTAATGAAAGAGTATATGTACTATACCATACACCATTGAAAAATGGTTTACTAAATAAATATTCTAGATCAATATTGCAAACCGACATACTAATCATCCCATCCATTTTTTCAATATGAGTTCACGTTGAAGAAATATGGAAGACAATAGAAAATAATGTTTGAATATGTAGAAAATTGGTTTTCCTTCTTGTCAAATTTTTAGCTTCTATGAGATCTCAAAAAATCCCTTTAGCTTCAGAACTTACTACGCTTCAAAGCATAAAATTCCATTGGAAATTTCGGCAGAGCCTGGAACAAGGTCAAAATTAAGTGACTTGTGGTTTTGTTACATCTTTTTTTTAAATTCCTTTTCAAGCTTCTTCTGGATACTCATTCAATATGTAAAACCCATGAAACTGCACAATTTTTTTCATGCAATCATGGCTTATTCTATCAGTAATCATAGACATAGAGCAAGTGCCTCTAAATATATGCCACCTCCTCTTCCTTCCCGAAATTATTATTAAAGTATTCTAAGTTATTGCATAAGGAACTTACAATTTATTGATCCCATCATGCTCAACTAGAATCTCATCTTTATCAATAAGGTTATTGATTTCTATATTCTCCTTGGGCTTTTTTTTGAATGGGCCCAATATAATAATTTTTTTTCACATGTTGGTTGTCATTCACAATTCACAATTATGGTTAGCCATTATTTTAATTCCTCTAATGAAATCATTTTATTATTTTTTATACATCATTACAAGGATACATGTCTTCTGCTATTCTCTATTCACATACAAAATTCATGGAAACTACTACCCTCTATTTGTAATCAGGCATTGCCCATTTCATCTAATGGAAGACTACATTTAATATCCCATCCACTGTGGAAATATGGTTTACTAAATCAATGTTGTAGATCAATATTGGAACTCCAACTATTTTTAATTCCATCCATATTTTTGATATGAGTGTAGGTTGAAGAAATAAGGAACACAATAGCAAAGAACAATTTAATATGTACGCAAAAATTTTTCTTTCTTATCCATTTTAAGATTCTATGACATCTCAAAATATTCAATAAGATTGAAAACTTGCTACCTTTCAAAGCATCAAATTCCATTGAAAACTTCTCTGGAACCTGTAACAAGGTCACAATTAACAAAGCTATGCTTTTATTAGAACCATTTGACTTCCAACCTTTAATTTTCCCTTTGTAAGATTCCTGTAGACAATCATTCAATAGGGGAAATCCATAAAGTTTCACAAATTTACTCAGATAATCATATCTTAATGCATCAATACTCATAACCAGAAATGAGGTACTTCAATATGCCACCTCCTTTTCCTTCCTAAGATTTTTATTAAGCTATTTTTGTATAAGAAAATTACAATTAATTCATCCGGAGAGAGTCAACTAGATCCTCATCCTTATCAATAAGGTTATTCATTTCCAGATTCTCCCTTGGACTTCTTGTCTTACAAAATGAATTTACACCCTTATTTCTCCAATGTTGCTTTCTATATCTATTAGATACTAAAAAACCTAGGCTTAGAGGGTGTTTCAACATTGCAACATTTTTATGAATCTATGACCCAAAATCTTCCAAAAGTAAAATGGAATTCTTAAATTAAATAAACAAAAATAATAGTACCATATTTTTTTCTAAACATAAGGTGGATCATGATTTCACACATTTATCACAAGTAGGTCTATCCCAATATTCTTTATGAATATATGTTCCTAATGAACTTAGTCACACTCATTTATTTTTCTATTGCACTCTTGAACCTTCAACAAAAATGTTTCATGAAAGGTATGTCTAACCACGTATCAACATGTACTTCTCAAATTAGAAGGCTTGTTTGGAGGGTTTTGAACTTTAGTGATGTTAGTTACTTTTAGTTGACATGGTATTAGAATGATCTAAACCACCACATTTGAAAGGAGTTTGATTGGGAATTTCCATTAACATTCCAACCAAAACCATTATCCCCTTCACTTAGGCTGCAAGGGTTAGTAATTTGCGCCGCATAAAATTTATTAACAACACAAAATGGTGTTAAAAATATATCTTAGCCAACCTAACGTAAACCTAATAACATCATTAAATGAAAAACTTCTACTTCAAAACTATTTGTAGCAGTGAATATTGTAGTACTTGCTACACCATTTCATACTCTTACAATTAATACGTATCATATTTGCTCCAATTCTACAATTTTCCCTACCCATTATGGAAATTCGCATAGACATGCAACACTCAAAAGCTACCTCTCTTGATTAATCGAATATTAAATACAAATTCTCCTCTCCAACCTACTTTCCGCTAAAATTTTATGGGCCTATCCTCATTTAAAATCGAGCATATCACCCTGCACTGTTTTGACCTCAAATTACATCGCCTATAGTAAGGTCAACGTAAAATGTTCAAGAAACTTGTTTAATATGCATGAAACTGGGAATATTGGCCTAACTTGCAATGGAATTATGAATATGGATTTTTTGAGATCAATTGTACTGCTCTGGAAACTAAATGGCATATTCTTTCATTTGCAAATAATATTGTTTTCTAATGATCCCCTTCATTCCAACCATAGCTTTTTCATATCACAAAGTTTCCAATATTCCTTTAATTAAGACATATTTCTTTCAAACTAGATGCCTTTGTCGATTGTGGAAAACCGAACACCTTGTTAACACCTCTAAAATTTTTACTCATGGTTTTGTTCAAACTATTGCATTTATCCCTGCCCTATACCTCCATTTTGCAGGTTCTCACATTTCAAGATAAATTTATAACTTTTCATCATGGATCCTACTCTAATAGAGAATGCCATCACTTTGCTACTATCTATTTCTACATCTCTCCAACCATTCCTCCAAATAGTCAAGCTCGACCTTGTTCCTTCGACAAAGACATCGCCCATGCGCTATTGTGTTTCCATTTTTAATGGTGCTTGCCAGCACAAAGATTTGTTGTCATCTGCTTACAATCACCATGTCACCTCTGATGACCTCCGACTTGGGTCGATTATCATTATCAGAAAAGTCGCTTGAAATTTTTTGCAGAACTATGTGTATATTCACACTCTTCACCCTATCCTTTATGCATTTTTTTTATTTTCCATCTCTACCCCACTTACACTACAAGTAATAACCCATTTCTTTCATGTCTAGATTATGCTTCCTTTCCTCTAGGACTATAAAAGTGTTTTAGTTCAAATTTTCTCATCGTCATGAAACTTTTACTGGGCACCCAAACCTTCTTCAAATTATTTATCCGTCAACATTCCAAACTGGTTCTTCGACGTATCAAAACCCCTCCTTTCATACACCCATTTTAGGAGGGGATTCTACTTTTAAAGCATCAACTCAGTTTTCCTCTGCTGCACCTACTTTCATTTCATTCATGGCGCTCAACCCCTATCATAAATATTGGTCAATCCAAGGCCGATTGTTTTAAAAAACATCCCTTCGATCGTACAACAATGCTCGGGGCTGTGGAAGGGTATTCGTATTTGAACTCATTTATTGTGCTAATGATGAGATCCATCTCTCTGCCTTCAGTGACTTGGAAGATTGGTTACATGCCCTCATCCAAATTTGGCAAGTTTACATGATTTGCAATGGAACATTCAAACCTAAAAACCAAAGCTAAACCGATCTGAATAGAAAATGGGAGCTTCCACTGTCCAAATTTTCTTGGATGATGCTCTGACTATTCCTTTCCACTGCTTCCGCTTCAAAACCTATTAGTGAAATTGTATCTGCGTACCTCACCTCACTTATGGACATCATTGGTGTGGTTAGATTTAGTTCACTTACCTCCACCATTCATCGAAGAGATGGGACTAAAACACCCAGAAAAACTTTCAACTTGGAAGAAAATTCTATATCATTAACAGAACCCTATGGGGTGAACATTTCCACTCTACAGGCAAGGACCTCGCAACACTCTGCTCTTTAGGTACATCACCTATGCTTGCAATAAAAGGGGGTCGCATATCAGAATTTAATGGAAGGATCGTAGGGACCATCTCCATCAACAACCACCTCCTGAATCGAGACATTCCAACCTCCTCCTGAATCCAGAAATTCCAGAGAATCACCAACTCCAAGCATGGTTCTGTGAATAAGGCTACTTGAGCTCTTCACCATCATTAAGTATAAATTTCTATGGGTGTTCCACACAATCCCACCCACAATGTACAATTTCTGACCTATTGGGCTTGCAGGCCCTAGAAAAAGAAATGTGGTTCTCCGTTTGTGCAGCCATAACCTCTATTGACATGCAAGATTTATATTTCATTACATGCCCTCTCTCATTCGATGCCATAAAATTCATTAAAATATTTTTTCAACACTCAAATGGAATGTGGCACTTTCCACAGTGTGATTACCGCTATGTGATCAAACTTTAAATGCATGACCACACAGGGGTACTAAGAAGTTTCACATCTTTCGATGATGTCGAAACTGAGCTCATGGGTATCACAACCAAGGAATTTTTCCTACTCTCCACTGAGCCTAGTGCTATCCATGAGATTTTTTCAAAGGTTTCACGTCGTTATTTCCTTTTCACACTATCCATCAAAACATACCACTTCAATGGTGTCAACCGTTTGAACTTTTTCCTTATCAAATCAAAAGAGATCACCTATGGTGTTTCATCTGTTATTTTCCTTGAAGATATAAAGAAATTGTGCACCCCAACAGTCGCTCGCCGACTTTAGACCTCTCTCTTTTCCCCATGTCAACTTAAAATGTACAGAACATATTTTATATGTTTCTCCGTTCATTTTCATCTCTTCCCCCTACCACTCTCTTCTTCCATCCAAACAGGATATTATATGTTTCTCCATTCATTTTCATCTCTCCCCCATACCACCCTATTCTTCCATTCACACATGATCTTATATGTGCACTTCATTGTTGCACTTCTCTCCTCTATGTATCTAGAGTTGTGTTACATGTTGGATCTTTTACCTTTAAATATAATATATATGCTCTTTTTTTGTTCCTTATAAGCAAGGTAGTATATTTTTGTCCATGCGCTTTTATAATTTGTACTACATGTTTACTCATTCCTCTATTATTCAAAGTACTCTCAAGCACAGTCCTTCTTTCTTTTCTTATGAGCTTTTAACAAATGTCTTGGGCCAACAAAGAATTTTTTTTTTTAAAAGGTTCCTGCTTCTTTATCTTAAATCTAATTGATCTTTAGTTATGTTGTATATTGCATCTTTATAATTGTTACCTTGCACATGTCCTCTTCACCACTTTTTTTTGCAGACCTAATATGTGGATGTACACACTTTCTCACAATTTACAAAAAAATTAAAAAAAAAAAAAAACTTGCTCCTATTCCCTTTCCATTTAAATATATATGTCTTCCCTCTTGACACTCCATGCACTCTTTCTCTACGCTCAATACTATTCCCCCTCAAATCTTGTATGCACTAATGTTCACACCAAATATTTTTATCAGGATGGAGATGCCAAAGGCCTCTAAGAGACCCTCAAGAAATGTTCGCAGGCATCTCCTCTAGGAAAAAAATAAAGATACCTTCTACAAACAAAGACGTCTCAAATATAGAGCCAATATCAACGCCTAAACGTGTCAAATTGTACCCTTGGATCATGTTTCTCTACCCCAACATATTCAAACTTCACTTGCAACCCCATATCCTTAAGCAATTCATGCTCCCAATCTTCCTCCCCTTTCCCTTCCTACCTTCACTACCCCCTCTCCCCATCTACCTCGCAAACCCCACCATGGACACATGATGATTCACCCTCCCATACCCAAAATATATTCAACACCACCCTTATCCATGCAAAGTACTAATTTCATACAAGGATAGATGACTTCTCTCCATTGTATGTTTTCTCCATATGCAAGGAATGTTACCCAGGTATGAAAATAAAGTTATTCCATGGTATCATATGTTTCTTTCGATGTGAAAATACAAAGTTAACCCACTGCTTCTCCCTTGAAAACAACAAGGACCCTGACAGCCAACCATTTTTCCTTGCTTCTTTAACCTAAATAGAATAAACACTCATAGCGTGGGTTAATCCAATATTGAAAGTCACCCATTGACATGGTTTCCAGTACAAATACATCGGTCATACTATTTATTTCCTATAGGACATAACTTCTATTTCACACAACCTGACCCGCCTAATTTCCAACTTGGACATCCTAGTAATGGATCCAACAAGAGGGAATATGTTTTCTTTGTAAGCATAGCGCTTGTTGTTGCAACTTTGGACTATAAAATAGGGCATGATCCCTACTATAACGATGTCCATATAAACGAGACTGCGATAGCTGCCTTACCTTCTCAACCTATAGATGTATCTTCTATCCTTTATCGCATCACCTCACCCTCTCCTGACCCTGAATTTGACCTTCCTAGTTTCAATCATGTCATTCCTGCACCACTCACCCCACCAACAGACCTCCAACCTTACTCTTTTGTATCTGCACTCCAAAATTCCCATACTGAAATTAAAGAAATATGTGACTACCTGCACTCTTCTCGTCGTGCTTCCTCCACTTTGATTCCTTGGCCTGCTATTTCCCTCTCTATTGTCAATGAATACACCATAGAAGGCATCTTTGATATATCATTCCCCACACTCTTCCCCACAATACTTTTCATGATTGCTCAACCATGAATTTTAAAAGTTGAAATGCAAGAATTTTGTTTGCACCTCATGCGCTACCATCATAACCATTTTTTCCAATACCCAATATTATGATATTACTTATGTGTTATTATGTTGTGGCACCACATCCAAGCAATGAATATTTATTTTTTTAAATAAACATCAAGGAAAACTTTCCAATAACCATTGAAGACCTTTGATCATGCCTTCATGACATCCCTGATTCCATACTTCCTAAACAGATTATGTGCTTCGGCTCAGCCCCTAGGGGGACACACTCTTTTCGTAACAAACATTGAGGTAAACTCACTAATATGATCACACAAATAGGTAGTGTTGGGCCTCCAATTTTTCATAATTTTGTTGATGAAAGCATTCATTTTTGTGTCATTCCGTTCACCCATTGTCATCATTTTTAACCATATTTTCTCATAAACGCACAAAATTTCCACATACATGTTTATATGTGTTATTATTATTATTATTTCCATTACTTTTAATGAATTAAGAATAATTTTTCATAGTTTAACTAATGATAGTTTAGCAAGTTTAAGGCTATGTAGTTTTGTCAAGTTTCCGTAGTTATCTCCATGGTTGAGGTAGTAGCACCACTCTAGAAGGAAATTCGACACATTGAATTGGTTTCTAGAAACTCCAATATGGATTTGTATTCCTCAAATTACACCGAGCTTGCACATTGGACGTACAACAAAATATCAAGGGAAAAATGATTTGACCAATCAACTCCAAACGCGTGTTTTGAGAAAATGAAAGTACATTTCAGAAAACTAAAACATGAGTTTTTTTCAGAACATGCCCAATTAGGTTTTTAATGAGACATTTTCTCAAATTCATTACCATTTGATAGATTTTGAAGTTCTATGGAGCCTTATTTTGCAGATCACGTCGATAAACAATTTTTTCAATTTTTCATTTAATGCACAATCAACAAAAAGGTCTAAACGAGTTGTTATTTAGCAAACTCACAGCATAGAGATAAGTTTGATTAGATCTAGGCTTATATTTTGTCCAAAAATCCACGAAATTTTAATTAATTTGATCTCACGACCAAAAATCAAGCAAGAAAATTAAGAATTTGTTAATTGTCTCAAAATTCCATAAATTGCAATCTCTTTGATGAGAGGAGAGATTAGAGATGTCAAGGATGATCTTAATTTGCAATTGTTGTTTCTTATTTAGGGAGAGATCTATTTTTTTCATTGAATGTAATTTTTTATATGGCAGAACTCTAAATGAAATCGTAATTTATATCTCTTCTCTTGATCTGAGTTTTCAACACCTTACAGTCCTCAAGAAGCCCCCCTAGAGATTTGTGAGAATAGTATAGACGTTTTCCATTTCTTTCATATTCTCATGAATTGTTTGTTTTACATAGAGTAATTTTTTATGATTATCATAGATTAAAAACTCATTCTTTCCATAGATAAATGTTTATTCTTTATTAGATTAAAATTTTAATGATACCATAGATTAAATTTTATAAGTTTTAGAAAAAAAAATTCATGCTTTCATAAGGTAAAATCTCATGTTTTCTTAGATCAATAATCTTTGTTAATTTTTTCTAGTTTAACATTAATTTAATTTCCAAAAACTTAGTACTTTAAAATTTTATATTAAAGAATCTAATTTCCTTTTGAATTTTCCAATTCATTTCGGTTATGCATAAATATTGGAAGATAATCTCCTAGCACATACGGTGTAGTGTACTTTGCAATCTCACGTACCTAGATTGACATATAAATGCAAGTAATTTATAATTCAATTAAATTACCCAACATTTTGGCACTGTTTCTTGATAAATATACATAGGTGTTAGCTTTCAATTACATCTCATTATTAGTTGCATAATACTAATTTTATTTTAGTACATCATAGTAGTAGATTCATTAAAAAAAAAAAAAATCTCCCATCTCCTACCACCCCCACTATATCACATGGTGGTGTAAGAGCCACATCATCTTCCACATCATGAATTCTTATATTTTAAGGTAGAAGAATAGGTGAATAAAAAAGAGGTTGAAGAAATGTATGGATATGATGGCAATGAGGAAGATCCTTCTATATTTCCCATTCAAGAAACTAATGTTAATGGTGATATGAAGACTATCCCTCCATCCACACTTCATAACTTCAAAGGTATGAGATCATAAGAACAAGAAACTTTTATTTCTGAATTTGAAATAATTTATAGATCTTATGTCTACTCATTATACATTAAAAAACCAAGTTTTCATCTAGCAACATTGAAGTATAAAGCTCTTATTTGGTTCATGACTTTAGGAACAAACTCTATAAGGACATGGGATGATATGGAAAGAGTATTTTCCGAAAAATATAAATATTATTGCATACACCATGAACTTAGAAATCAAGTATTTACAATGAACCAAAAATAGAATGAAATCCTCGAATATTTAGTGGAGAGATTTACTTATGATGTCAAAAGTTGTAAATTCCATAATTTAGGATCAGACACATTAAAAGCATTCCTACTAAATTCTATAAGAAATGAATGGATTTATCTTCTTAACCTCGTGGGAAAAGGAGATGTCTTTCAATTTTCATTTAAAGATATTTGTGAAATTTACAAGAACATATTAAGAGGAAAAGAAAAGTATGGAAGATCCCCTCAAGACTGAGTTATGGAAAGAGTAAGTAAGTCAACATTAGTATTGGTATGTAAAACTAAACTAAAAAATTTGCTAGAAATTTTTGGTAATTTAAATGAACAAATTGATATGATAAGAATGAAAAACAAGAAAAAATTTGAGAATGTTGCTTCATTTATATTTTACCCTAAATACGGAAAGAAACATGCTTTGCATGAATTTCCACTTGATAACATTAAAATGTGTGTAATCTGTGCAAGATAACATACTACTAAACATTGTCCATCATTACCAAGTTTAAAGGAAGGTTACCAGGGAGCAAATAAAAAATTGGAACATTCTTGTTATGTAGCTCCAAGAAGACAATGGTAGCCTCATCAACCTAGTATGATGCAAGATCTTAATTCTCAATTTCAGAGTTATGCACAAAAATCTCAAAGTAATTGGAAAACAACCTTGCCTTATAAACCTTGGCCATCTAAATCTCAACCTCAAAACCAATCTTGACAACAAGGTTGGAAAGGGCCTTACAAAATAAATCCACTATATACTCAATATTTTCCTCACTATCCTCAATACCAATCCCAATGCTATCAATACCATTCACCTCCACCACAACATCAAATTGACCCTCAGTTGACCTCAATTCAACCTTTCCCATTACCATCCACATAAGCACCCCAAATATCCATTCCCACTCCACTATCTACAAAACCATTTCAGATCCCAAACAATAAAACACCTCAATCCACTTACAATGTTGAGGTATTACACAATTATTATCCAAATTCCATTGAAAAACAACAACCTGACGAAGAATATTCAAATAAGGTCCAAGAATCATGGATGCATGTTCAATGAGAGAAGTTGTTGGAACCTAAGATTGAAAAGTTTCATGCATTCCTATCACTAGATTCTATGAATGGGGATTACATATCTAAATAATTGCATGGCGTGATAGCAGGAAGCCGAGGAATACAATATTACGTTGAATCTTGGTTCAAGATAGTCATTGGATCCAAATACTCAATTGTTCAGTATTTTCTGACATAATATCAATCAAGGTAGTCATTCTCTCATATACTGGTACATATCAAAGAGTATATTTTAAACCCTCATATGAGATCATCTATCATATTGTTACACACATGGTGTCATTGGAAGTATTCATATACTTGAACGATATTTAATTTTAAATTAGAGTAGGACATATATAATGTTAGGATGTTTCGACACATAGGAAATAGTCTCATTTTTTGTCACCTTTGTAAATCCCTCAATCTTATCCCAAGTTGTTCTTCACGGGGGATGTTAGGATATTTTGACACATAAGAAATAGTTAAGTATAAATTGTTCTAGCATAGAGTTAGGTAAATTGTGTTTCTTTACTATGTACATTTGTAACTTATAATCCGATGGTCACGATATGTAGTGATCTGACGGTTCACTCTCTCCTCGGTATTACCGACACTTGATCTGTTTCTTAGCACTCGATTGGTCCATGATCTCTATTTAAAGAGCATGGAGGGTCATTTTTCTGGCAACCATTTATGAGAGAAGATTATGTAAATTTTCTTTTTTTATATTAATAAATTTCCTGAATTGGTCGCGTTGGCTCAGGACGTGGATTGTTTCCCTCTTTGAGGGTTTTAACCACGTCAAATACTGTGTACTGATATGTGATCTATTTGTGAGTGGTGACCTTTGGTTTTTGATCTAAGGAACTTACCATGGCATCAGAGCCATTTTGAGGGCTACATCTGTTGTTGATCCAAATATGAAGCCGGTTTGACTGCATGCTATAGTTGTTTTCTAGATCTACTATTTATGAACTTTTTTGGGCCTAGAGAAGCGCTCTGTTGTGTCCATGGCATCTTTTACAGTGAGTAACCCCTTTCGTTTCATCAGAAAAGGTTTCTGGTTACCCAAGTTATGTCATTTTAGATCTAGAGGTATAAAGTATCTGTTTTACAATTATATTTATTAATCATTTTGTTTATTGCTATGCGTTGTGTGCAATCACATAAAATCAGAAATAGGAAAACGATATTTTGTTTTTCTACGTATGCTCTTTCCCCGCGTCTTTGTGCGATCTCAAGAAATCATAAATAATGAAAAAAGTAGATAGTTTCAAGTAAGACTACCCGAAAATCTAACATTTTGTAGTAAGGGTTGTTTTTTTTGCATGGATTTTGTGTTTTTTTCCAGGAAAAAGCATGCACATCGAAGAGGAAAAAAAAAACCCTTCCTCCTTTCAAAAAATTATAGAATCCCTTTACTAGCTCACTTGGTGTAAAATTAGTTTATGAGAATAGAGGTCTTGGGTTCAAGTCTCTTTCTCAAGCTTCTTTTTCTAAAAATAGTTTTGTTAAAGGGGGAGTTTTTTTTTTTAAATTAGAACTTCATCATCAAATTTCAACCGTTCCCATTACTATTCGGCATCTAAAACACATTTTTTTTCAATAAGGCATAAATTATACACCCGGAAGCCATTTTTCGAGCCATTTTTTTTTAATCAACCGAATTTTTTGAGATCTTTCCATTAGAGTATTTACTTTCAGCCTTTTGAGCTTTAGCGTTTAAAAAATGGAAAGTGCATGCCCGGTTATTCTTAATATCACCAATTATTTCCAATGGCTACCCCACATGATAGATTTACTTAGAAGTAAAGGGCTTTATAGAATATCCACATGACAAGAAACTAAGCCTACCGATGGACATAAATCCACTAAATGTGAAAATAAACAAGATTAAGCACGAGGGTTGATAGGATTGTCCATTGATCAAGATCTTTGATTTCATATTCTAGAAATTGACACCCCAGATGTAGCCCTAAAAAAACTAAATACTATTTTTTGCCTTCAAAATGAAATCAAGGCCAACCAGATTGAAAATGATTTTCTTACTTTGGACCCCAATAATTTCTCCTCTATTGAAGATTTTTTGTCCAAATTCAAGACCCTTAGACTTCTTTTAGAAGGTTGTAAGGTCAAAATGGAAGATGGTATCCTTGTCTATTCCATTCTTGCTAATATTGGCCCTACATACTCTATATTTGTTTCCACCTTCATTTCCACTAGAGAAGCCATCATTTCTCAAGGAACAACCTACACGTCCCCCTATTTTTACTCCTTTTACGATTATTTGATATGAGAACAAGAAAAAATCCTACATCTTGGTCTTATTAATATTGGAAACTCTTCTAAGAAAGCCTTAGCATCTGAGCAACAACCACATCCAAATAACCCTAAGAAGAAACATCCTAAAAGGAATGGTCCTAAACCAAACAAGGGTCTTAAGCCATTTCACCCACAAATTGAAAGAGAAACTCAAGAAAATGATAAGGAAAATAAAGACATAGGGAAGAAGATAGATATACATTACAACTTTTGTAATCACGATGGCCATGTAGAGTCAAAATGTTTTAAGAACATGGAAGCCTTAGAAGCAGCAATGAAGAAGCACAACATCAACTTGGAGAACTCTTCAACTACATCTTGAAGAATTTCACTTTCTACTTGTGGTTGTTAAGCATCAAGATCTAGTTATGCTTTTAATGTTTCCTTTTATTCTCATTCTCATGAGTGGCTCCTTGATTATGGAGCCTCTTACCAGATGGCCAAAAATAAAGCCATGTTTTCTTCTTTAAATGATTGCAACACCATAAATATTTATGTTGGTGATGATAGATATATTAGTGTTGTAGGGTCTGAACCATTCATCTTGATAATGGTTAATTTAATGATTTATTAAGTTTTCCTAAATTGTCCTGCAACCTTCTATCTATTTATCTAATAACTCATTCAGGTGAAGGGAAAATAGTAGAATTCTCACCTCATAATGTTGTAATTAAAGACCTCAAATATCCTAGAAATATTTTAGCTACTGGAATTGCTGATGATTCCATAAGGTTCTATAAGTTTGAAAACTTTGGGAAATCATGTCTTCCCTCCAATTTTGTTGCTCATAATGATTTAGTGAGAAAAATTTGGCATGAGCAATTTGATCACTTAAACTATCGCTCTCTTCAAACTCTATGTAAAGAAAATATGGTGACAGGTCTTCCTATGGTATCTTATCGAGATGGTGTTTGTTCTAGATGTGTACTCGAAAAACATCATCGAGATATTTTTGACAAACTTTCCTCTTAGAAAGCTTCAGCCCCTTCAGAACTTGTGCACAGTGATTTATGTGGTCCACTTCCTGTTGTTTCTTTCTCTAGTTGCAAGTACTTCTTAACTTTCATTGATGATTTTTCCAGACGCACTTGGGTATACTTCTTAAAACTCAAGAGTGAAGTTCTTAACATGTTCTTGGCCTTTAAGGCCTTCGTTGAGAAACACTCTGAACATCAAATTCTTAAGTTAAGATCAAACAATGGAGTAGATTATGTTAACAACAAATTTATCAAATTTTGCATTGAGCATGGCATTCAATTGCAACATACTACCCCATATAATCCACAACAAAATGGTGTATCTGAAAGGAAGAATCGCACCTTAAAATAAATGGCTAATTATATGCTTCAATATAAAGGACGTGATCTCAATTTTTGGGCAAAAGAAATTAATTGTGCAATTTACATAGTAAATCGCACTCTTACTAAGGTTTTAAGGAATATAACTCTAGAAGAAGCGTGGAGCTCAACCAGAACAGATGTAATTCACCTTCGTGTTTTTGGAAGTGAATCTTGGGCCCATATTCCAGATGTGAAACATAAAGCCTTAGAACCTAAGAGTGAAAAATGCATTTTTGTTGGATATTTTGAAGATTTCAAAGGATATAGACTTCTTCAACCGAAATCCAAAAATATAATCATTAGAAGAGATGTAAAATTTTATAAAAATATATCGGCCTATGAGCATAGTTCGGTGGGTGTGCCACCTGTGGCTTGTGAGCCTAATTCGACATATGTGCCACCTCTCTTCATCTCTTCTATTTTGACATCATTCCTTCTAGCTTGAATGATGATATCGAGGATGAAAATCCTCCTCCACCTCTTGAAGATGTTCCTTAAACTCCACATATTTCAAGATGGGTCCGCTCTACTCGGGATGCAACAAGTTCTCTTGCAGGTGACCTTGCAGATCGATGTCATACACGTTCTTAGTTCAAAAGAACCTCTTCCTTATTGGCTCAAGTTCCAGAAAATAATAATCTAGAAACCTTTGAAGAAATTTCAGGTCATCCAGATTGGGATGAAGCTATGAATGAAGAATATTATTCCTTATTATCCAATGATACTTGGGATATTGTTCCTCTTCCAAAGGGAAGAAATCTTGTTATATGCAAATGGGTTTACAGAACAAAGTTTAGACCAGATGAAAAAAGTGGATAAACATAATGCTTGTCTTGTTTCTAAAGGCTTTTCACAAGTTGAAGGCATTGACTATACTGAAACTTTCTCCCCTCTTGCCAAAATGAATTCTATCTGCCTTTTTCTTTCCCTTGTTGCCTCCTTTAAATGGGAAGTCCATTAGATGGATGTTAAATCCGCCTTCTTACGTAAATATTTTCATGAAGAAGTCTACATGGAACAACCCCCTGTCTTTATCATAAATGACTCTAGTATTGTTTGTCACTTTAGGAAGTCTCTCTATGGTCTCAAACAAGATCCTGAGGCTTGGTATGCCAAAATGGATAACTTTATCTTAGATAATGGCTTTTCTAGGTGTCATTCTGACAACACTGTCTACACCAAGAAAGTGGGTAAGTTCTTAATCATCCTTTTTCTTTATGTTGATGATCTTATCCTTACTGGTAGTGATCCCAACCTTATAAACCATGTGAAGTCTAGCCTAAAAAATCATTTTGAAATTATAGACTTAGGAAACTTGCATTATTTCCTTAGTCTTCAAGCATTGCAATCCAAAGAAGGTATTACCCTTTCTCAATCCAAGTATGTTTGTGATCTTCTACGCTACTTTCAAATGGAAGACTGTAAGCCAGACCCTTCTCCCTTTCAGTCTGGAGTCAAGCTTTCAGTCACTTGTACTTCCCCTGAAGTTGACGCTACCTTATACCATCAACTTGTTGGTAAACTTCTGTATCTAACCCATAACTGCCATCTCCTTTCCTTTTCCGTTGGTATTGTTGCTCAGTTTATGCACCAACCTCATGAAAGTCACTGGAAAGCAACTAAAAGAATACTTTTATATATTCGAGGTACAATTCAGTTTGGGATTCATTAAAGTGCAGGAGCATCTCCATTGTTGATTGGTTTCACTAATCCTGATTGGGTTGGTGAACCTGATGATGGAAAGTCTACTGTAGGATATGTATTCACTCTTGGTTGAGGACCTATTACATGGTCCTGTGAGAAACAAAGTGCCATCTCTCTTTCTTCGGTAGACATAGAGTATTGTGGTGCATTTGAAGCTAGTAAGGAACCCATGTGACTTTGTCAGATCCAATTTGAATTTGGTCTTCATCAGCAACATCCAACCACACTTTTGTGTGATAATGAGAGTTCCATTCAGCTATGCAAAGATCTAGTTTAGCTTCCACATACACTTCATCAAAAATCTCATTCATGATTATGTTATTGAAGTGCGGCATTTTTCAACCAATGATCAAGTTGTTGATATCTTTACAAAGGCTCTCACAGAATCAAAGTTTACCAAACTTTGATCTATGGCGCTTGGTGTTCAGGAAAGTTATCATTGAGGGGGGATAGGCTCTAATACCTCCTTCCTTCACCTATTGTGTCAGCTTTGTAAATCCTTCAATCATATCCCAATTTGTTCTTAAGGGGGGATGTTACGATATTTCAACACATAGGAAATAGTCTCCTTTTGTGTCACCTTTGTAAATCCTTCAATCCTATCCCAAGTTGTTCTTAAGGGGGGATATTAGGATATTCCAACACATAGTAAATAGTTAAGTATAACTTGCCCTAGCGTAGAGTTAGGTAAAGTGTGTTTCTTTACTATGTACACTTGCAACTTATAATCTGACGATCACGATATGTAGTGATATAACGGTGCACTCTCTCCTTGGTATTACCGACACTTGATCTATGGTTTAACGCATGATTGGTCCATGATATTTGTTTAAAGAGCATGGAGGGTCATTTTTCTGGTAACCATTTATGAGAGAGGCTTATGTAAATTATATTTCTTTATATTAATAAATTTCTTGAAGTGGCCGCGTTGGCTCACGCCATGGACTATTTCCCTCTTTAACAGTTTTAACCACGTCAAATACTTGTGTACTAATCTGTGATCTATTTGTGAGAGGTGACATTTGGTTTTTGGTCTAAGGAACTTAACATGCATAATTCCTACATATAAAAAATAAAAAAAATAAAGAGAAAAATAAGTCCTATTGTGAAAACCAGTTTGTTGACGCAATTGGACATGACCTTTGCTTGAAAATCAGGAGACCGATGAGAAAATTTCACAATAAGTTCTGCAATTTTATGATGGTTTCAATCTTTTATTATGGTTCTTAAAATCATTTTTGGATCTATGCTTGAGTTGACTAATGTGGTATTCCTTAAAGCCCACCTTCTAACATATATTGTCTCATCGACCTCAAAACCTTATATGGGATCAAGATGAAATATTATTTGGAGTGCCATGGAACTTGCAAACATCAATGGAAAGACTTCTCATTGACAACAATGGGAATACAACAATGTCTCTTGATTTTTAGAACTTGTAGGTGACTTGAATTCAACACATTCAATCTTCCCCATCAAGATGCACTCAAGTACCTTGACACTGATTCACATTATCAGTGATTTGTCTCAAATTGGTTAGCGATTTTTATCATTGATCAATAATCTAATGATTTCCTCCCATGATCCAAATTGACACATTCATTCACATGGTAACAATTGTACCATGAATTTTGGTTTTGATGAAGACTATATGATTTTATGGAATGAACAAAAACTTGCAGCAATAATTTGTTTTGGTTTCTTATAGTAGCATATTCATATTTTTATCGTTCATCAACAACATAATGGAACCATTACAACTTTTTTTCATTCATTTCATTTTCAATCAAAACAATAAAAATGGGCCTATTTAATTCAATATGCATTATGTTTCCTGGTTTTTACTTTAGCATGCAGTACACAATCCAAATCAGTAGTTCAAACTCGGAGAAAACAAAATTATGCAAAAATTGACATTTTGTGTAATAGCTACGAAAAGTTGCAGTTCCTATAGCTATTATTGTAACAACCTGTCTTTTGTTGTAGCAACTTGTTCGAGAGGCACTTTTTGCACAAATATTGCAAGAGATTGGAGCAAAAATAAAAAATTCTGAGCTATTGGGTTTTCTCAGAATATGGTAAATTTAGTAAGACATGGACAAAATTAAAAAAAAAGAGCAATTTTGAAGTGAATTTCAAGTGGGTTTTTAAGGAAAATTTCCAATTTGTATCAATATGCAAAAATTAGGATAGAATTTTGGTATTTTTGCACAAAAACTCCTTTTCATCATCAAAAGTGGATTCTAAAGGCATGTAGTAGTAGAAACTATAAAAATATGCTATTTCCCTATTGAACCACTCAATTTGGCCTTAAAATGAGCTCGTGACATGTTTTTGTTGCAACATTGGGCAGCGTGAAGGGTGAAACATGGCAGAAATTGATTCGATCATAAATTGTAAATCATGCATCAGTTGGTCCTAAAAATTTTAGTGTAAATGAATTGAGGTAGGGTAAATAAATACACAAAATTTTAGGAAATTGTAGTGTGTATTTTTCAAGAAATTGGATGCTTTCACATACAACAATTTCTCATTTTTCTTCATATTCTTTCACCGATTGGGCAAGTTATTTTGTGGGAATATGAATAAAATTAATAGTAACAACCTCAAATTTTTTCAAGAGAATTTGATCTAACATTTAAGAGAAATTAAAAAAACAAGTCTGCTACATGACAAAGATACATTTTGTGGAGCAAGGTCAAAGTGGTGGTCAATGCATCATGGAGAAAAATACCTGAGCCAAATTAACAACATATCAGCCATAAAATAGTGTTCTCTTCTCCAATTTCAAAAGGTAAACTTGAGGTAAAACAAGCCTTAAATTTTTTCATTTGTGAAAAACTCTATTTGATGAAAAGTTACTGTAAACATGTAGTTCTGATGCTTTGTCATACTCTTTAGTAACCATTCCCACAAGCTATGATTTATTCTTAATCCACAATGTCCTGCCACCCATGCAATCACCTAATTTTTTTCCATGGTCTTCATAATGATGTTTTTCTATGCTTTCACCACTCTCTTGCTTAATTTTTCTCTTCTAGTTAATCCATGCTTTTATTAATGGTCCATCAACATGATGTTCTTGAGAAAAAGATTTATTTTGAAAATAGGAAAACTTGCCTTCATTGTACATGTTTGTAGCACATGATAGAAAAGGTACATGGAGCACTTAAATTATGTGTCGTACTGCTCATCTTTAAATTTTTAATGGAAGCCAAAAAATGATGAGTACAAAGCCACAAGAAGAAGAAGATTGCAACAAGGCTTTGTTCACCTACTATTGAAATCACCTGGAAACATATTTTATGCTTTGTTAAGTTGTATAACCCTCACAAATAACTATTATTTTGTGTTATGTACAACTCATCTTGTCAAAGCTTCACATTGGGAAGTCGTCTTCATTCATTAGTTTGTGAGTTCTTTAAGAAACTATTTGATAACATTGTTGAAATAGGATTTGTTGCTATGCGTGGATGATAAGAAGAAAATAATTATGGGTTGCAATATATGATCATTTCCAACCATACTAATGGCATGAAATTCACAAGGATGGAAAGAAAAGTCTATAGATGGCATAAAGGTCTTGATGTGTTCTTCACAACATAGTATTCTACCAAGGCTTGAACAATTTGAGCATAATTAATTAGTGACAAGAAACTTGTAAGTTGGTTCCAAGTTATTGAAAGAGTTATATTTGAAAAGGCTTAAAATAGTGACAAGTAATTGGATATGCTACTATGTTGGCATCTTTTCTTTTCACACAAGTTTCATATAATAAATAATGGAGGGTTGTTTGTATTGAGAAAAGAACAAACCAACATGCATGACTTCTACCTCTATAACATCCATGAGATGTATCGTATGAGAAGACTTCAACTTGTTTGACATTCAATGGAGGATGGGTAACCCTTATTTCTTACTCTAATGATAGAATAAGAAATTTTAGAAACAAAAATTTATGCTACTAGATTAGTAATCTTGAAAAACAAAGAGAGAAAAGTGCATCTTATTGAGATAGAGGGTTAATATTTCTCTGTTGGAGCTTTAGTCAAGGATTTAGTTGAAATTATAGAATAAAGGAACACAAGGAACCGATTGGATCATGAAACTTTGCAATGATTTTTTTACATGAGGACATGTAAAATCTCTATTGTAGGGGAATGTTTTGCCTCCAATTTGTTAAAATTTTATAGATGAAACCATCCATTTTTGCATCATTACATTCACCCATTGTCATAATATTTAACCACATTTCTTCATAAATGAACCAAATTCCTCCATACATGTTTACATGGTTTATTATTATTATTTCCATTATTTTTAATGAATTAAGAATAGTTTTGCATAGTTTTACTAATGACAATTTAGCAAGTTCAAGTTTCTGTAGTTTCGTCAAGTTTTTGTCGCTATCTCCATGGTTGAGGAAACAACACCACTCTAGAAGGAAATTCGACACTTTGAATTGGTTTCTATAAGCTCCAATATGGATTTGTATTGGTCAAATTCCACCCATCTCGCACGTGTGGACCTCCAACAAAATTTGAAGGGAAAAATGCAGTATTTTTTACCAGTCCACTTCAAACGCATTTTCTGAGAAAATGAAAGTGAATTTCGTAAAACGAAAATATGGGTTTGGTTTAGAACGAGCCCAATTCAGTTGTTCACGAGAAATTTTCTCAAATTCATTACCATTTGACATATTTGTGAATTTCTTTAGAGCCTTATTTTTAGATCACGTGGATAAACGATTTTTTCAATTTTTCATTTAAAGCACAGTCAACAAAAAGGTCTAAATGATTTTTTCTTTAGAAATTTCATGGCATAGAGATAAATTTAATCAGATCTAGGTTGATCTTTGATCCAAAAATCCATGAAATTTTATTTGGTTTGATCTCATGATGAAAACTCAAGCAAGAAAATTTTGAAATTGTTAATTGTCTCAAAATTATATAAATTGCAGTCCCTTTGATGAAAGGAGAGATCAAAGATGTCAGGGACGATCTTAATTTGTAATTATTGTTGCTTATTGAAGGAGAAAAACCCTTTTTTCTTTTAACTGAATATAATTTTTATATGGCATAGCTCTAAATGAAATTGGTGATTTAGATCTCTTCTATTGATTTAAACCATACCTTGGACTAGTGGCATAGAATAGTAAACATTACAAGAAAAAACTTTGAACCCATGGCTTAAAAATTGAAGGCTACATATATTTTGAATGTACTTCAGACCAATACATTTACAAAAATCATCATTACAATTCGGATCTATGGTTATTCTGCAACATCACTACAATCAAAACTTTTGAATTGTAATATTTGAACCTGTCATTAGTTCATAAATGTGACAATAAACCACGGATCTGTGAAGGACTAGAGGAGGCTCGAACTTGAGGATTTAAGACTAAAACTTGTGACCTATACCTTAATCTTGTGCTTTAAATTTTTGACTTCTCTATGGCATACTGTTAACATTGTTAGAGATAACTAAAGCATATTAAAGCAACATTGTTAATGCTTCTAGTGAAAATATACAACGACGTCTTTAAAGACTTGTGGAAGCATGTAGACCTATTGTAGCATATTTTTGTGGTTCATATTCCTTTGAAAACCTATGAATTTTGGTGATTCAAGACCTATTGTGCTTCAAACTTATGGGAAGACCCTAATTATTCAGACCTCTAGACTATATTACATTGTTTCAGATCATGTATAAGATTAATAATGGATTAATTTTAGATGGCTTAAAGAAGTTTTTGAGGACCTAGTGTGGAACTAAATTGGACGGTTATTTGAAGGACTTAAAGAATTTTTTGGAGAAATTTTTTTTGTGAAACCAATTAGAGATCTTGAAGAAGAAACCTTGAAAACTTATGAAGACTTGAAGACTGTTGACTTGTGAAGACTTGAATACTATTTGACTTGTGAAGACTTGTTTACTTCTAAAGACTTGTGAAGTCTTAGAGACTATTTTGAAGATCATACTTGGATGGTAATTTGAGGAGTATTGATTGGCCCCTTTTGAGAATCTTGTTGAAGACATATTTAAGACCTCTTGAATACTTGTTGAAGTATACCTGGGAGCCATTCTTGGAGACCTTAATGCATGATTGAAGTCCTCATGGAGTAACATTGAAGGAATTTGTTTCGGTATAATGAAGAGTGTTGGAGACACATTATGTGGTTGATAAAGTTTTCATTGATGAGATGACTTCTTTGGAGATAATTTAAGGGAAGTGATGAAGGTGAATATATTTATAGGGCTCATTGACGAAGATATTGGGAGTTGTGATGAATATTTTAATCCATCTTGAGGAACTGAAGCAAAGGGTTGAAGCCCTAGAGGATAAGAGTCCTCAAGAAGACCAGGTTTGTGCATGTACCTGAGATGGGGTTGGATCCCTATGGCTCAGAGCCTCAAAGTGACAAGGTTGGTGCCTTGGGAAAATAGGGCTGCAGCCCTAGAGGTCGAAGCTTCATGAAGTCCAAGTCGGTGCTTAGCAATGTACATGTTGGTGCCTAGAAGGATTGAAGATTAGTGTCTTTATCGAAGGTTGGAGCCATACACATCATTGTATTTGATTTATTGTAAAGAAGATATTAATAAAAGTATTTATTATTATATTTTATTTTGTGTTCTAATTATAAGTGATCTAACTGGTAAAAATAACAATTGAAAAGAAATATTGATTCACCCCCCTCTTAGTATTTCCAACACGACATCGTACTAGCTATGAAGAAAGATTCTGGAAATTCTATTTACGTGCAAGTACAAAATTTTATTCTTCTCCTCTATTTTATTCAATCTCTGATAACATGTAGAAATTACTTGTAGATTCAAACTTCTAATAGTAATTTACTAAAATAATAGTCTTGAATCTACTCTACCTACTGCGAAAACAATTAAAGATTGCAAAATAATGAAGCATACAAGGGAAATAATTCTATCAGCACATTACAAAATGAATATTATGGAAATCAACAACTAAGAACCCTTGTTATCTATATGTTTCATTAGTCAAAAAATATGAGAAGATTACAATGCTTTTCTTAATCCCAAGTAATGTCTGCACTATCTATATCCATCTCATAGCTTCCTAGACAAGCCTAGGCCAATACTTAACCAAATTTTGACTTGCCCAAGTCCCTATTTGATTCCAAGAGAATATTGAAACATAGATATCAGTATTGGATTCTAAAATTCCACCTAAAAATAATTCAACACCCATTAAGCCTTCAGAAGGCTCTAATATGACTCATGAAGAGGGATAAGTGCAACATAAGATCTCAAAATTAAAAGAGAAAGTGCACCAAACTTCGCTCTCACAAAGAGAAACAAAAAATGAAATGGAAGTTTTGAAGAAAAGCATGGAAGCTAAGATGGATGGTTTGAAGAAAGGAATGGAAGTTAAGATGAATGGTTTGAATAATGGCATGGAAGCTGAAATGGAAGCTAATATGGATGCCATGGAAGCTAAGATCGATGAAAAAATGAAAGACAACATGGAAGACATGAAGAACGATCTAAAAGGAGACATGGAAGGTTTGAAGGAAGGTTTGACATGTTTGATACATGAAATGTTTACTAATGGCGGAAATATAGTGGAGTAAACTCATGATGATAAAAAAATAAATTTTAATCATGATTTCGTAAATTCTAATGTTGGATTAAAGACCCACCATATTCCAAAGATCAATATGAGGAAGTTTGATGGCAAGGATCTAGTAACATGGATACTACATATGGAGCAATATTTTGATCTCAATAATGTGAAAAACACATAAAAGGTAAGTATTGAAACTTTATATTTAGAGAAAAATACATTTGTATGGTATCGATGGCTTTGCTCCAATAAAAAATTGTCACTTGGTCAATTTTTACGAAGGAAATGATAGCACATTATGAGAATATAAAGAGCAACACCTTCTTTATCCAATTGATAAATCTCAAACAAAAGGGTTCAGTGGTGGAGCACATTGAGGAATTCCAAAAATTCAATATAAGGGTAGCAGATATTTTACAGGAACATAGGATTGATGTCTTCATAGGGACTTTAAAGGATAACATCCAAAATGAAGTTCGAGTTTGGGAACCTGATTAATTGGAAAAGACATTCAGGTTGGCAAGAAACATTGACTGTAAACTTATGGTGAAAAGGAAGACTGCCACTCACATCTATAAAGATGTAAGTGTTTCTACTCCTATACTTCCACAACCTACAAGGTTGACACCATAAAAATTGGAAGAAAAAAGAGCAAAAAGGCTTTGCTAAAGTTGTGATAAAAAATACACTAAAGGTCATAAATGTGCTGAGAAGAAATTATTTTACATAGATTGTGAAGAGGAGGAAGAAAATGAACAAGAAACATCAAGAGAAGAGGATATACACCAGGAACAAACCCTAGAGAAAGAAGAAATGAGTCCGACCATATCATGTAGTGAATTGGCAGGAATTACCACTCCTCAAACTCTCAATATAGAAGGAAATATCAAGAAAAAAGGGTAATAGTGCTGATTGATTCAGGTAGTACCCATAATTTTATTCATTGTAAGGTAGCCAAGGAATTTAATTGCTTCCTATACCGAGCACTAGAATCTCAACTGATGGTTGCAAATGGAGGAACTATAAATTTCTCTGGAAAATGCCATAATATCAAGCTATCTATGAGGAAATATGTATTGAAAGGTCCAATGCTTTCCATTCGAATGGGAGGCACTGATGTTGTACTAGGAGTACAATGGTTACAATCGTTGGGGATGGCAGCTTATAATTTTCAAGAACTTTTCTTGAAATTTTTTTTGGAAGGAAAGGAAGTCGAATTACGGGGTATCACAGGGAAGCCAAGAAATATAATAAGCTCTAATGTCATGAAAAATATTTTGAAGAAAGAATGAGGCATAATTGCATAATTATTCTCACTAGAAGTTCCAACATCAAAATCATCTATTTCTCCAGATCTCTAAAAAGTCTTGGATAATCATTCCAAGGTGTTTGAAACTCCCAAAGGAATCCCACCTATTCGTGATCATTATCATGCTATTCATTTAATTCCAGGAAGTGTTCCTAAAACATCATGCCTTATAGATATCATTATTTCCAAAAGAGATAAATTGAACGTATGATTGCAGAAATGTTAGAGGCTGGTATAATTCAACCTAATAAAAGTCCTTTCTCCGCTTGAGTAGTATTGGTGCACAAGAAGGATGGATCATGGCGTATGTGTATGGATTATAGGGAGCTCAATATGCTCACTATTAAAGAGAAATTTCCCATTCATGTGATTGATGAATTATTACATGAATTACATGGAGCAATTTATTTTACCAAGTTGGATCTTCGTTTAAGATATCATCAAATTGAAATGAAGCTTGAAAATATTCCAAAAAATACATTTCGAACTCATGAGGGTCATTATGAATTTTTTTTCATGCCTTTTGGCCTTACCCATGCACCTTCCACATGTCAAGGGTTGATGAATTCCATTTTCAAACCCTTCCTTAGAAAATTTGTGTTAGTGATTTTTGATGATATACTAATCTACAACAAGTCTTCAAAGGATCATGTTCAAGATGTTGACAGTGTGCTCAAGCTATTGGAATAGAAGAAATTATATGGAAAAACCTCCAAATGTTTCTTTTGAGTAGAAGAGGTGGAATATCTGGGTCATATTTTATCTCACGAGGGAGTTAAGGTAGACCCTAACAAAATTAGAGCCATTAAATAATGAAAATTCCCAACAACCATAAATAATTTCTGAGTATTTCTCGGGTTAACAGGATATTATCGCATGTTTTTTTAGAATTATGGGAGAATAGTAGTGCCTCTAACAACATTATTGAAGAAATATGCATTTTCATGTACTCCTAAAGCAACTAAGTCCTTTGAACATCTTAAAGAGGCAATCTACCTAGCACCAGTCTTAGCTACGCCAGACTTTACAAAAACCTTTATCATGGAATGTGATGCCTCGAGAAATGGAATTGGTGCTATTTTAATGCAAGAAGGAAGACCCATTACTTTTGAAAGTCATCCAATCGAAGGAAAGTATTTACATAAAGCTATTTATGATATGGAAAATTTGGAAATACTACATGCACTAAATAAATGGTGACCTTACCTAATGGTAAGACACTTCAAGGTAAAAATTGATCATGGTAGTCTTAAAAAATTTTTGGAACAAAGACTATCGTAAGAAGAGTAGCAAAAATGGGTCACAAAGATGTTGGGTTATGACTTTGAAATCATCTAAAAAAAATGGAAGCTAAATGTTGTTGCAGATGCACTCTCAAGAAAGGATGAAGAGGTGGAAGCATTGCTTGGTGCCATTTATATTATCCAACCAGATTGGATAACTGAAGCAAGGGATGAATGGAAGAAGGATGAAGAAGTGTGGACACTCATCCAAAAGTTGTAGCAAGATCCTAGTATATCTGATACATTTAGTTGGGAAAATGATTCCTTATGGTACAAAGATCGCTTATATCTTTGTAAGAATTGCCAAATAAAAAAAATATTCTTTTGGAATTGCACACTTCTCCTTTAGGACGACACTCAGGATTTTTAAAAACTTACCACAGGGTTAAGAAAGATTTTTTTTTGGATGGCCTTAAATATTATATTAAAAATTTTGTGGCAGAATGTTTGGTTTGCGAGCAAAATAAACTTGAGACAATTAATACCCTGGGTCTTATACATCCTTTGTCGATTCCAAGTCAACGCTGGGAGGATATTTCAATCGATTTTATCATAGTTTTACCTAAGTCCAAAGGAAAGAGTGTCATCATGGTGGTAGTTGATAGACTTACCAAGTATGCACACTTTTGTGCATTGTCTCATCCATTTAAAGCAAGTACATTTGTTACTGAATTTATCGAAACAATTCAAAATCTACATGGAAACCCAAAGATTATTATAAGCGACAAAGATCCAATTTTTACTAGAAATTTTTGGACAGAATTATTTTCTTGTTTGGGTACTCAACTAGCTCATATCTCATCTTATCATCCTCAATCCGATGGTCAAACTGAGATAGTGAACAAATGTTTCGAAGGATATCTTTTTTTTTTTTTTGTATCTGATAAAAAAAAGGTTACCTCTGGCTGAATGGTGGTATAACACTTCCTTCCATACTGCAGCAAAAATTACCCCATTTATGGCACTTTATGGATATCATCCACTGTACATCACATCATGTTTAAGACAAAATTCTAAGGTTCAAGTAGTGGAATATCACATTGAGCATCAATAACAAGTTCTCCAACTCTTAAAGGATAACATAAATTTGGCACAAAATCAAATGAAACAACAAGAATATCAACATCACAATGAGAGAAGTTTTGATGTAGGAGACTGGGTATTTTTACGGCTACAACCATACAAAAAATTACCCGTCAAGCAAGCTAAGAAGGATTATAAATTATCACCAAAGTACTATGCTCCTTACAAGGTGTTGCAAAATATTGGTACTTTGGCATACAAATTGGAGTTTTCTTCTTCTTCGTGAGTGCATCCAGTTTTCCATGTTTCATGCTTTAATAAAGTTATAGGTGACAAACTTCGAGTTTAGACAATATTGCCAGAACTTTATGAGGAAGGAAAAATCCTATTGGAACCTGAAGCAGTCTCGGAAACAAGAACTCGATAGCTATGAAATCTATCAATTTCAAATTATCTCATCAAGTGGAAGACTTACCCACTGAAGATTCTACATGGGAGGATGAGAATTTTATATAGAAGCATCTAGAGCTACTCAAGTGTTGATGAAAACACATTTTGAAAGACAAGGGCATGTTAGGTCCCTATATTACTAGCGTAGTCCCTTATTGTTGTTAGTGTAGCCCCCTTATTGTTATTGTTGTACCCCTGTAACCCCAATATTGTTATTATTGTGCCCTTACATTATTATTATTAGGTCGGCTAGGATTATATTGTGACCCCATGGACTCATATATATAGAAGGAGGTTTTTTAATTTGTATCATTCAAGAATTGTTCATTTATGTAATGTCAAAGAGGTTTCCCCCTCAAAGTGGCTTATTTCTAAGGCGTTGATCTCTCTTTTCTTCTATTTTTGGAGTTGGTTTCATAACAATTTTTCATTTATGTAATGTAAAGGAGGTTTCCCCCTTGAAGTGGCTGATTTCTAAGGCGTAGATTTCTCTTTTATTTTATTTTAGGATGTGATTTCATAACATTTGGTATTAGATATTTGGATTCTCAGGTTTAGATTCTTCAAAAAGGTCATCGTGGAATTTACGCTATAAGGTTTTTTCTACGAAGTTTCAAAAAAAATCCATTTGCGAAGAAATCATGAGGAACTTCTTCTAACAATTTCAGATCTTCGTTCACATTATTTTCGGAGATATGATCTGTGGAAGTTAGTGTTTTTGCAAGCTCCCAAATTTCATTTCAAAGAGGTGAGCTTGGGAAAATCGTCATAACTCTCCCTATGAGCAACAGATTGGAATTATGTAAAAATTTCCTAAAAGTAAAAATACTGCAGTTTCGTTTATATAAATTTCAGAGCTGAAGGAGGAAATAGTGACACATTGCATGCCGTACAAGTGCACTCTACCAAACCAGTCCATAAATAGGTCATTTTGGGAGATTGTACATAATTTTACCTTGAATAATCCAAATCAAGTCTGACCTATGGAATTGGAAAGACGATTCAAAGTGCTTCTAAAGGACTGAAGATAAAGTCACGGGGATCCAAAATTACAGATATACATCAATTTCAATATCAATCTCCTTAAAAGAAAGAAAAAGGTCTGAATTTTTTTTAATATTTGCATAAGCCTTGTTTCAAAAATCAATTTGAAGTGATTCCAAGGGCATACTGAAGCATATATATCAGTACTAGGTTCGAAAATCCCCCCTAAAATTAATTCAACACCCATTAAGCCCTCAGAAGGCTCTACAATGACTCATGATGAGGAATAAATGTAACATGATGTATCAAAATTACAAGAACAAGTGCAATAAATTTCTCTCTCGCAAGGGGTAACAAAAAATGAAATGGAAGCTAAGATGGATGGTTTGAAGAATGGTGTGGAAGCTAAGATGGATGGTTTGAAGAAAGACATGGAAGCTAACATGGATGTTTTGAAAAATGACATGGAAGCTAAGATGGATGGCGTGGAAGATAAGATGGATGTTATAGAAGGCAACATGGAATATTTGAAGAAATACATGGAAGGTTTGAAGGAAGGTTTGGAAACTTTTCTACAAAAAAATCTTCCTAATCGAGAAAAGGTAGTAGAGGAAACTCATTATGAGAAAAAAATAAATGTTAATCTTTATTTCATAGACCCTAATGTTGGACTTAAGAACCACCATATTCCAAATATAGATATGGGGAATTTTGATGGAAAGGATTCAATAACTTGGATACTACAAATGGAGCAATACTTTAAGCTCCATAATATACAAAACAAACAAAAGGTATCCATTGCAACTTTATATTTAGAAAAAACTAAGTTTGTATGGAATGGATGGCTTTATTCTTGTAAACCACTGGTCACTTGGTCAATATTTACGGTAGAAATGATAGAACATTTTTACGATATAAAGAGAAACACATTCTTTAGCCAATTGATAAAACTCAAACAAAAGGTTTCAATGATGGAGCACATTGAGGACTTACAAAAATTGAATATAAGGGTAAATAATATTCCACAGGAACATAGAATTGATGTATTCATAGGGACTCTAAGGGATAGCATCCAACATGAGGTTCACCTTTGGGAACCTGAAGGCTAATACAGTGGATAAGGAATTTGGGTTGGCAAGAAAAATTGAAAGCAAAATTATGGCGACAAGGAATTCTACCACTCACAAATATAAATATGGAAGTGTTTCTACTCCTAGACTTCCGCAAAATACAAGGTTGACACAAAAATAATTGAAAGAAAAAAGAGAAAAAGGGATTTTCTATAGTTGTGATAGCAAATACACTAAATTTCCTAAGTGTGCTAAGAATAAATTATTTTACATAGATTTTGAAGAGGAGGAAGAAAAGTAATAAGAAACTTCAAAATAATAGGATATACACCAGGAACCAGCCCTGGAGGAAGAAGAAAAGAATCCAACCATATCTTGTAATTCATTCAAAGGAATTATCACTCCTAAAACTCTCAAGATAGATGGACATATCAAGAAGAAAAATGTAATAGTGCTTATTTATTCAAGTAGTACCCATAATTTTATTCATTGTAAGGTAGCCAAGGAATTGAATTGCTTCATATACCCAGTGCTAGAGTTTCAAATTATGGTGGAAAATGGAGGAACTATAAATTTCTCTAGAAAGTGCCATAATATCGAGCTAATCATGGGGGAATATGTATTAAATATTCCAATTATTTACATTCCAATGGGTGGTGTTGATGTTTTACTAGGAGTACAACGGTTACAATATTTGGGGACGATAGCTTTTAATTTTCAAGAACTTTTCTTGAATTTTTTTTCAGAAGGAAAGCAAGTTGAATTACGAGGTATCACAAGAAATCTGGGTAAGATAGTAAGCTCTAATGTAATGAAAAATGTTATGAGGAAAGAAATTTGAGGCGTCATTGCACAATTATGCTAACTAGAAGTTCCAAAATCAAAATCATATATTTCTCCAGATCTCTAAAATGTCTTGGACAATCATTCCAAGGTGTTTGAAACTCCGAGAGGACTCTCACATATTTGTTATCATGATCATATTATTCATTTGATTCCAAGAATTTTTCCTCCAAACATCAAGCCTTACAGATATCCTTATGTCTAAAAGAGAGAATTTGAACGTATGAATGCAGAAATGCTAGAGGATGGTACGATTCAACCTAGTCAAATTTATTTATCTGCTCTAGTAGTATTGGTGCATAAGAAGGATGGATCATAGCACATGTGTCCGGATTATAGGGAGCTCAATAAGCTCACTATTAAAGATAAATTTCCCAATTGTGTGACTGATGAATTATTGGATGAATTACATGGAGCAATTTATTTCACCAAGTTGGATCTCTGTTCAGGATATCGTAAAATTAGAATGAAGACTGAAGACATTCTAAAAACAACATTTTTAAATCATGATGGTCATTATGAATTTATGGTCATGCCTTTTGGCCTTACCAATACACCTTATACATTTCGAGGGTTGATGAGTTCCAATTTCAAACCCTTCTTTAGAAAATTTGTGTTAGTACTTTTTTATGATATACTAATCTACAACAGGTCTTTGAAGGATCATTCTCAACATGTTGATAGGGTGCTCAAACTGTTGGAGGAGAAAAATTATATACAAAAACCTCCAAATGTTTTTTTGGAGTAAAAGAGGTGGAATATCTGGGTCATATTGTATCTCATGAGGGTGTTAAGGTAGACCCTAACAAAATTAAATCCATTAAGGAATGTAAATTCCCCACAAACATAAAGAAATTGTGAGAATTTCTTGGGTTAATGGGGTATTATCCCAATTTTTTTATGAATTATGGGAAAATAGTATCACCTCTAACAACATTATTGAAGAAAGATGAATTTTCATGGACACTTGAGGTAACTATGGCCTTTGAGCATCTTAAATAGGCAATGTGCCAAGCATCGATCTTAGCTACGCTAAACTTAACAAAAAACTTTATTGTGGAATGTGAAGCCTTAGGAAATGGAATTAGTATTGTTTTAATGCAAGAAGGAAGACCCATTGATTTTGAAAGTTGTCCATTCAAAGGAAAGTATTTATAAAAGGATATTTATGAGAAGGAAATGTTGGTGATACTAGATGCAGTAAAGAAATGGTGACCTTACCTAATGGGAAGACACTTCAAGGTAAAAATTGATCATGATAGTCTTAAATAATTTTTGGAAAAAAGACTATCTTTAGAAGAGCAGTAAAAACGTGCCACAAATATTTTGGGTTATGACTTATAAATCATCTACAAAAAAGGGAAGATAAATGTTGTTGCAGATGCACTCTCAGGAAAGGATGAGGATGTGGAAGTGTTTCTTTGTGTCATTTAGATTATCCAACCAGATTGGATAAGTGAAGGAAGGGAGGAATGGAAGAATGACGAATAAGTATGGACACTCATTCAAAAGTTGCAGGAAGATCCCATTACATTTGATACATTTAGTTGGAAATATGATTCCTTATGGTATAAAGATCACTTATATATTTGAAAAAATTCCCAATTAAAACAAAATATTCTTTTGGAATTGCACACCTCTCCCTTAGGAGGACACTCATGATTTTTAAAACTTACCATGGGGTGAAGAAATAATTTTTTTGGGATGGCCTTACATATGATACTCAAAATCTTGTGGCGGAATGTTTGGTTTTCCAACAAAATAAAGTTGACGCAATTAAAACCTCAGGTCTTCTACAACCTTTATCCATTCCAAATCTATGTTGGGAGGAGGTTTAGTTAGATTTTATCATGGTTTTACCCAAGTTCGAAGTAAAGAGTGTCATCATGGTGGTATTTGATAGGCTTACCAAGTATGCACACTTTTGTGCAGTATATAATGCATTTAAAGCGAGTACAATTGCTACTGAATTTATGGAAACAATTCAAAAGATACATGGAAACCCAAAGATTATTGTAAGCGATAGAGATCCCATTTACACTGGAAATTTTTGGACGGAATTATTTTCTTGTTTGGGTACTCAAATAGCTCATAGCTCATCTTATCATCATCAATCTGATGGGAAAAATGAGATAGTGAACACATTTTTGGAAGGATATATTTTTTTCTTTGTATCTGATAAAAAAACATAATGGGTCAAATGGTTACCTCTAGCTGAATGGTGGTATAACACTTCCTTCCACACTACAGCAAAAATGACCCCATTTATGGCACTTTATGGATATCATTCATCATCCATCACATCACCTTTAAGAAGAAATTATAATGTTCAAGCAGTGGAAGATCACGTCGAGCATCAACAAAAAGTTCTCCAACTCTTAAATGATAACCTAAATTTGGCACAAAATCGAATGAAACAATAGGCAGATCAACATCATAGCGAGAGAATTTTTGGTTTAGGTGACTAGGTATTTTTATGGCTACAACCATTCAAACAAATGTCCCTCAATAAATCTAAGAAGGATAATAAATTATTTCCAAAGTCCTATGGTCCTTACAAGGTGTTGCAAAAGATTGGTACTATGGCATACAAATTGGAGCTTCCCACATCTTCTCGAGTGCACTTAGTTTTCCATGTTTCATGCTTAAAGAAGTTTATAGGTGACAAATATTTGGTTCAAATAATATTGTGAAATCTTGACAAGGAAGGAAAAATCATATTGGAACCTGAAGCTGTCACAGAAACAAGAACTCGATAGCTACGAAATCGATCAATTTCAGAGTATCTCATCAAGTGGACAACTTACCCACTAAAGATTCCACATGGGAGGATGAGAATTTTATGTAGAAGCATCCAAAACTACTCAAGTGTTGAGGACAACACTTTTTTGAAGGAGAGGAGCATCTTAGGGCCCTATATTACTAGTGTAGTCCCTTATTGTTATTAGTGTATCGATCTTATTGTTATTGTTGTACCCTTGTAGTACCCATATTGTTATTATTTTCCCCTTACATTATTATTGTTAGGTCGGCTAGCATTATATTGTGACTCCATAGACTCCTATATATAGAAAATAGTTTTTTTCATTTGTTTCATCCAACAATTGTTCATTTATGTAATGTAAAGGAGATTTCCCCCTTGAAGTGGTTGATTTCCAAGGTGTTGATCTCTCTTTTCTTATTTTTTGGGAGATGGTTTCATAACATTAGGCCCCTATTAAATATGAATTTTCCCCATTGGATTGCACAATTCCTTCAGGATATTCCTCTGAATGCATGCACCATCTGTACAATTCAAATAATTATACAACTGATAATACACTTTCCTTGAACTCCAATCTCAATTGGGTAACTCTCAGTTCACACATGGATGAGTTATTTATGGATGATCTATTAGGTATATGGCTGATCACTGAGTGTGGTTCAAGTTCCACTTCCACACTTTGACCTTCCACTAGTTCCTTTAATAGTTGCAACTAGTTAAAGTGACTTTCACTCAGATAAATTGAATTAATTAATTACAACTCAAAATAAAATCAACTAGGTCTCCTACAAAGTAGGATCCACTCTAAATGACTCAAGTTATACCCTTAACATGAATTAACTAAACCAACCAAGACAAACTAACTTTGTTATCTAGTACTAGTTTTCATGTGATGTGAAATTACATTTTATTTAAGGGGAAATTAAATTAATAATTTCTTGTTGTCATTTTCAACAATCTATGGTTAAATATGGTAGATCACTGTTGAAATTGGTTTACCATTTTTGGTCTTTTAACCATAGTTGGCCATTTTTGACAACACGAATATGGTAGACTATGTGTGTATATGTTGGGTCCCTATATTACTAGTGTATCCCCTTATTGTTGATTGTGTAGGCCCCTTATTTTTGATAGTGTAGGCCCCTTATTGTTATTTTTGTACCCCTGTAGTCCCCATATTTTTATTATTGTGCCCCATAAAAGCCAATATTTTTATTTTTGTGCCCTTACATTATTATTGCTAGGTTGGATAGTATAATATTGTGACCCCATGGAATCATATATATAGAAAGGAGGTTTTTTCATTTGTATCATCCAAGCATTGTTCATTTATGTAATGTAAAGGAGGTTACCCCTTAGAAGTGGTTGATTTATAAGGCACTGGTCTCTCTTTTCTTCTATTTTGGGACCTGGTTTCATAGCATTTTGTATGAGAGCTTTGGATTCTAGGGTTTCACCACTTCAAACAAGTCATCATGGAATTTTATCTATAACGTAATTTCTACGAAGGTTCAGATGCTAAAAAAATAAACCCATTTTTGAAGAAATCCTGAGGAGCTTCATGTAAAAAATTCAGATCTTGGTTCGAAATATTTTCGAGGATATGATATGTGGAATTTAGGGTTTTTGCATACTCCCGAATTTCATATAAAAGAGGTGACATTGGGAAAATATCCAGCACTCTCTCTCTAATAATCATATTGGAAGTATATAAAAATTAGTTGAAAGTACACAGACTGTAGTTTCCTGTGTATCAATTTCACAGCCGAAGGAGGAAACAGTGACATGTGGCACGTCGTACAAATTATCTCTACTGAACAAGTCCATAAGTAAATAATTGTGGGAGATTGGCCATAAATTTGTCTTGAAGAATCAAAATCAGACCCATGGCATTGGAAAGAAGATTTAGAGGGATACTACAAGACCGAAGGTAAAATCTCAGGGATCCGAAATTACAAAGATACATCAATTTCAATATCGAGCTCCTTAAAATCAAGAAAAATGTGTGTATTTTTTTCAAATTGGATAAGTCTTGTTTGAAAAATTAGTTTGAAGTGATTCCAAGGGCATATTGGAGCACGGATATCAATATTGGGTTATAAAATCCCCCCTAAAAATAATTCAACACCCATTAAACCTTTAGAATACTCTACTATGACTCATGAAGAGGAAGAAGTGCAACATGATATATCAAAATTACAAGAGAAAGTGTACCAAATTTTTCTCTCGCTAAGAGCAACAAAAAATGAAATGGAAGTTTTGAAGGAAGGCATGGAAGCTAAGATGGATGGTTTGAAGAAAGGCGTGGAAGCTAATATGGATGGGTCGAAGAAAGGTGTGGAAGCTAAGATGGATGGTTTGAAGAATGGCATGGAACCTAATATGGATGACATAGAATCTAACATGGAAGACATCAAGAATTATCTAAAGTACACATGGACAGGTTGAAGGAAGTTTTGAAAAAGTTGATACAAGAAATTATTCCTAATGGCGAAAATGTAGTAGAGAAAACTCATGATAAGAAAAAAATAAATTTTAATCGTGATTTCATAAACTCTAATGCTAGATTGAAGACCCATTATATTCCAAATATCAATATGAGCAAGTTTGATGGAAATTATCCCATAACACGGATATTACATATAGAGTAATATTTTGATTCCCATAATGTGAAAACACACAAAAGGTACGCATTGCAACTTTATATTTAGAACAAAATTAATTTGTATGGTATCGATGGCTTTGATCCCGTAAAAAAATTGTCACTTGGTGAATGTTTATGGAGGAAATGATAGCACATTATTAGAATACAAAGAGAAACACCTTCTTTAGCCAATTTATAAATCTCAAACAAAACGGTTCAATGGTGGAGCACATTGAGGACTTCCAAAAATGGAATATAAGGGTAACCGATATTCCAAAGGAACACATGATTGATGTCCTCCTAGGGACTTTAAAGGATAACATCCAACATGAGGTTCATCTTTGGGAACCTGATTCATGGAGAAGGCATTCAAGTTGGAAATAAAAATTGAATGTAAAATTATGGTGACAAGGAAGCCTACCACTCACATCTATAAATATGGAATTGTTGCTACTCTTATACTTCCACAACCTACAAGATTGACACCACAAAAATTGGAAGAAAAAAGAGAAAAAGGACTTTGCTAGATTTTTGACAGCAGATACACTAAAGGCCATAAGTGTTTTAAGAGGAAATTATTTTACATAGATTTTAAGGAGGAGGAAGAAAATGAAGAATAAACTTCAAAATAAGAGGATATACACCAAGAACAAACCGTAGATAAAGAAGAAATGAGTCTGATCATATCCTGTAATGAATTGGAAGGATTACCACCCCTCAAACTCTCAAGATAGAAGGACATATCAAGAAGAAAAAGGTAATAGTATTGATTGATTCGAGTAGTACCCATAATTTTATTCATTGTAAGGTAGCCAAGGAATTGAATTGCTTCTTATACCCAACACGAGAGTGTCAAGTGATGGTTTAAAATTAAGGAACTATAAAATGCCCTAGAAAATGCCATAATATCAAGCTAACCATGGGGGAATATGTATTGAATAGTCAAATTATTTCCATTCCAATGGGAGGTGCTGATGTTGTACTAGGGGTACATGTTTACAATCTTTGGGGACAATAGCTTTTAATTTTACAAGAAAATTTCTTGAATTTTTTTCAAAAGTAAAGGAATTTGAATTATAGGGTATCACAGGGAAGTCGAGAAGGATAATAATTTTTAATGTCATGACAAAGCTTCTGAAGAAATAACAACGAGGCGTAGTTGCACAATTATTCTCACTAGAAGTTCCAACAACAAAATCATATCTTTCTCCAGATCTCCAAAATGTCTTAGACAATCATTCCAAGGTGTTGGAAACTCCCAAAGGACACCCACCTATTCGTGATCATGATCATGCTATTCATTTGATTCCAGGAAGTGTACCTCCAAACATTAGGCCTTACAGATATCCTTATGTCCAAAAGAGAAAAATTGAATGTATGATTGCATAAATGTTAGAGGCTGGTATAATTCAACCTAGTGAAAGTTCTTTCTCTGCTCGAGTAGTATTGGTGCATAAGAAGGATGGATCATGGCACATATGTCCAGATTATAGGGAGCTCAATAAGCTCACTATTAAAGATAAATTTCCCATTCATGTGATTGATGGATTATTGGATGAATTACATGGATCATTTTATTTTACTAGGTTGGATCTTCGTTCATGGTATCATCAAATTACAATGAAGACTAAAGATTTTCCGAAAACAGAATTTTGAACTCATGAGGGTCATTATGAATTTTTGGTCATGCCTTTTGGCCTTACCAATGCACCTTCTACATTTCAAGGGTTGATGAATTCCATTTTCAAGCCCTTCCTTAGAAAATTTGTGTTAGTATGTTTTGATGATATACTAATCTAAATCAAGTCTTGGAAGGATCATGTTCAACATGTTGACATGGTTCTCAAACTATTGGAGGGGAAAAAATTATATGAAAAAAATCCAAATGTTTGTTTGGAGTGCAAGAGGTGGAATATCTAGGTCATATTGTATCTCAGGAGGGTGTTAAGGTAGACCCTAACAAAATTAAAGCCATTAAGGAATGGAAAGTCCCCACAACCATAAAGTCGTTGCAAGGATTTATTGGGTTAACATGGCATTATCACGAGTTTGTTAAGAATTATTAGAGAATAGCAGCACCTTTAACAACATTATTGAAGAAATATGGATTTTCATGGACTTCTGAAGTAACTAAGGCCTTTGAACATCTTAAAGAGGAAATGTGCCTAGCACTAGTCTTAGCTATGCCAGACTTCACAAAAACCTGTATTATGGAATGTGATGCCTCAAGAAATGGATTCGGTGATGTTTAAATGCAAGAAAGAAGACCCATTGCTTTTGAAAGTCATCCAATTACAGGAAAGTATTTAAAAAATTCTATTTATGAGAAGGGAATGTTGGCAATACTACATGGAATAAATAAATGACGACCTTACCTAATGGGAAGACACTTCAAGGTAAAAAATGCTCATGATAGTCTTAAATACTTTTTGGAACAAGGACTATCTTCAGAAGAGAAGCAAAATTGGATCACAAAGATGTTGTATTATGAATTTGAAATCATCTACAGAAAAGGGAAGCTAAATGTTGTTGTAGATTCACTCTGAAGAAAGGATGAAGAGGTGGAAGCATTTCTTTGTTCCATTTCTATTATCCAACCAGTTTGGATAACCGAAGCATGGGATGAATGGAATAATGACAAAGAAGTGTGGAAACTCATTAAGAAGTTGAAGTAATATCCTAGTACATCTTATACGTTTAGTTGAAAAAATGATTCCTTATGGTACAAAGATTGCTTATATATTTGTAAGAATTCCGAACTAAAAGAAAATATCCTTTTGGAATTGTACACCTCTCCCTTAGGAGGAAACTCGGGATTTTTAAAAAATTACCACACGGTGAAGAAACATTTTTTTTGGATGGCCTTAAATCTTATATTTAGAATTTTGTGGGGGAATGTTTGGTTTACAGGAAAAATAAAGTTGAGAAAATTAAGACCCTGGGTCTGCTACATCCTTTATGCATTCCAAGTAAATGTTAGGAGGATTTTTCAATGGATTTTATCACAGGTTTACCTAAGTCTGAAGGAAAGAGTGTCATCATGGTGGCAGTTGATAGACTTACCAAGTATGCACACTTTTGTGTATTATCTCATCCATTTAAAGCAAGTATAGTTGCTACTATATTTATGGAAACAATTTAAAAGTTACATGGAAACCCAAAAATTATTGTAAATGAGAGAGATCCCATTTTTACTGGAAATGTTTGCACGAAATTATTTTCTTTTGGGTACTCATCTAGTTCATAGATCATCTTATCATCCTTAATATGGTTGGACAACTGAGATAGTGAACAAATGTCTGGAAGGATATCTTCACTGTTTTGTATCTAATAAACAAACACAATGGGTCAAGTGGTAACCTCTAGCTGAATGCTGGTATAACACTTCCTTCCACATTGTAGAAAAAATGACCCCATTTATGGCACTTTATGGATATCATCGCCATCCATCACATCATCTTTAAGAGAAAATTCTAAGGTTCAAGCAGTGGAAGATCAAGTCGACCATCAAAAAAAGGTTCTCCACCTCTTAAAGGATAACCTAAGTTTAGCACAAAATTGAATGAAACAATAGGCAGATGAACATCATAGCGAGATAATTTTTTATTTAGGAGACTCAGTATTTTTACGGCTACAACTGTACCAACAAATGTACCTCAAGCAAGCTAAGAATGATAATAAATTATCACCAAAGTACTATGGTCCTTACAAGGTGTTTCAAAATATTGGTACTATGGCATACAAATTGGAGCTTCCGGCTTCTTCTCGAGCGCACCTAGTTTTCCATGTTTCATTCTTAAAGAAGGTTATAGGTTCAAACAATATTGCCAGAACTTGATGAGGAAGGAAAAATCATATTGGAACCTGAAGCAGTCATGGAAAAAAGAACTTGACAACTATGAAATCGATCAATTTCAGAGTATCTCATCGAGTGGAAGAACTTACTCACTGAATATTCCACATGGGAGGATGAAAATTCTATAAAGAACCATCCAGAGCTACTGAAGCATTGAGAACAATAGTTTTTTGAAGGAAAGGGGCATGTTAGGTCCCTATATTACTAGTGTAGCCCCCTTATTATTATTATTGTTGTACCCCTATAGCCCCTATATTGTTATTATTGTGCCCCATAAAAGCCACTATTGTTATTGTTGTGACCTTACATTATTATTGTTAGGCCGACTAGGATTATATTGTGACCCCACGGACTCCTATAAATATAAAGGAGGTTTCTTAATTTTTATCATCCAAGCATTTTTCGTTTATGTAATGTAAAGGAGGTTTCCCACTCAAAGTGACTAATTTATAAGGCGTTGATCTCTCTTTTCTTCTATTTTGGGAGCTGGTTTCATAACAATATAGTAGTGATTGTGGTTAACCATGGTTAATTATTCTTGATCATGATTGACCACGGTTTGACCATGTTGATCATGATGTCAAAGAATGGTTGACCACTTATCCATGTTTTCTGACTAAATAAAACTATTATAAGAACACCATGTAGGTGTAATGTCTAATCTATTATTGCGTACTTTGGGACTATAGATACAATAGTGGCTAGTGATATATGTCGATGATGTTATCCTTCCCATCAAATATTTTTTACCTGATGACACATCATATCATGGCATAGAGGTTTTTTTTGTAGGTAGGGTTGTTGGGAACCACCACGCGAAATATTTGAAAATAATAGGGTATAGGCATTCGAGAATGCATTAATATTACTCCCATTACTCCTTTGTAGGTTTAGCAAAGCAAGAAATGGTGCTTGAGTGACTTTTATATTTATTTCATCAAATACATTTTGTTGATTCGTTCCCCAATACAAGATCATACCACTTGTTATTATGACATTAACTAGTTCAACTATACACCGAAAATGAAGTTATGAAAATTTGCAGGTATTGCACTACACTAAAAAAATTATCTTCAAAGGAATTTCTAAGAATTGGACACTTCATAACTGCATCCATATTTGAAATATCTATATTGAGCTCCTATCTGCTAATTAGATATCCAAAATACAGCAACGAATCCTAAAAAAATTAATATTTCTTGAGTTTTTCCAATAGATGATGCTTCTTCAATTTCTCTAGCATGAACCTTTAGGGTTAGATGTGCTCCTTCTAGGTAGGATCATAAAATAGGATGTCCTACAATATATATATATATATATATATATATATATATATATATATATATATATATATATATATATATATATATATATATATATATATATATATATATATATATATATATATATATATATATATATATATATATATATATATATATATATATATATATATGGGAGTAATAAATCATTGATTGGTATGACAAACAAAACTCTTGCATTGCATTAAAAAAATGGCATGATCAACCATTCATACAAATATTTTGTGGTTTTTAATGCAGTCTTCCAAGTCTATTCTTCTTTGAATCAATATTGATGGTATCCTAATTTAAAATCCAACTTGATAAAGTATTTTTTATTTTGTAATTGATATAATATACCAACAAACTTTGTTAGTGGTTATCGATTATTGAGCATAATATCATTTATTTATTTGTAATCAATGCACATTCAACAACTCTCGTCCTTCTATGATACAATTATGATGGGTAACCCATAAGGTGAGGTTCTTGGTTTAACACAATTTTCTGTAGTAGCTACTACAACTACTTCTTCACTTCACATTATTCTCTAATGGAGTATTTATATAACCCAATAATTGGTAATGTACATTCTCGTAATAATTGTATTCGGTAGAAGAAAATTAGGCACATGGAAATATTTGTATTCATGTTGCATCCAGTTCTATTTGATGTTTCCCATTACTTCTATAACACACTATGTATTACTTTACTCTTATTGACTCACCATTAGATTGATTTCTCTTATGAAAAACATATTTCATAGTAGAACTAATTAGCTCCCTACCTTCGCCAACACTTACTACAAAAATATTTGAGTTTCCTTTATGGATGTAGCTTCTCCCAAGCATGACTCCACATACGCCAAGTGGTAATATGTTCAATTCCACATCATCAATGTAATTAGCACTTACAAGAAATTCAATCTTCCACAATATTTTTACCTTGATATCTACATCCTTTTTTACCCCTCCAAATGGATATGGGATATGATAATCATGAACCTTGAGTCCATTTTTGTTTACCATATCCATTGCTATGATATTATATTGTGAACTAGATTCAATGAAACCATATATCATGGAATTCTTGACTTATATCTTAATGTGTAACTGTTTAATAATTTCCTTCTCTTTTTTATCAAAAAGGCTACTTAGATTCACCTCCTTTCTCAATGATGTGCAAAAATATTTCTCATCCTCATCAAAGCTATGATCTACTTGATACTCAAATATATGAATACAAGATACATTAGTTGCATCCTTCTTTCCTTTCTTTGGGTTTAGCTATAGATGTAGTTTTTAACAATTTTCCTCAATATGACCATCAATGTTGCAATGGTTACAATGGTTACTAGGATCCTTGAACTATTTTGAAGTTGTTGTTGTCTCATTATCATTCCACCCTTATTTTTTCTTTCCCTCCTTCGAATATTCATAGTGCTTTTCATACTTGAAAACAATTGGCTACCTTTTTTTTCCTTATGTTGTATAGTATTGTGATTATAAAAATTCCTCATTAACTATCATTCGCTTTAAAATCATTACCAATTTTTATTGATGAATATGTATAATTCCAGCATACTTAAAGCATTACATTTGGGTTCTGAGGAGAGATACCCAAAATCATGGCTATATTTCTCAACTAATCATTTGACTCATGTCCACTCTATAATTGTCTCTATGTGAACTAACACCATCGAATCCATTGGTCATGTGGAGACCTAATGAGATAAAATTGGGAATTAATTAGGTTTAATAAGTCCCCCAACCTAGTTTTTGGTTCACACCCTTTTGGACTAATGTGTACATAGAATTTTCGTCCAAATAAAATCCAATTTTGACTTCAATACATGAATATGTTGCTAGAATATTATATTTTTTTCATTATTCTTGCCTTTATTTAGATATATCTATTGATGCAGTTGTCAACACTTATATTAAATGTGACCATCAAGCTTGTAAATGGTTAAAATAGTTTCGAGGATACTTAGACTAATGTGTATTGGTGGTTGACTTCTTATCCTTTCTCTATTTCCACTTCTTCCCCTCCTTGGAAGCTTCGTAATATCTTTTATACTTAAAAAATCTTTGCTACCCTTTATTTTGTCCTTTTTCTTTTAGATATTGTCATTCTATGCATGCCCCGTGCTCCATCCACGATCCTTAGGCTCAAAATGATTAAATTCTTTAATACATGGAGATGTACACCACCGAGATACTCAAGTAAATTTTGGTTATTAGGAGAGGTTCCCATCATGAAGGCCATAAATTTTGACAAAAAAATGTACTTATATGCACCTATGTTTGCTTAAAGTACTCCCATTATATTTTTTTGGTACTCTACACACCCAATAGTGTAAAATTGGGAATTAATGATGGTTTTTAGGTCATACCACCTAGTTATATTACCCTCTAGCTTATATGTTGTCATATGATTTTCCCACGAGGTCATAGAATCATCATCTAAGTTCACACTAGAAAATTATATCATATGTTTTTCATCTATATGGAAAAAGATAAAAAAAAAATTATAATTAATGCAAATAATGGTTCAATTTTAATACATTCAACCTTACCTTGATGTGGCTTTATGTCCACTTTCACTTTGATCTTGAATAGAGATTGTGAATGGCTAATAACCATTCAACTCAATTGTTATCTTTCTATCTTTTTCCATTAATCCTTTTGTGATATCTATCATCTCTCAGTAGTCCAACATAACCTACTAAAAACACCATCAGGAAAATAATTTTGTGACTTATTTCAATGAATTTCCCTTTCACCTTTCAAATCTCTCTTCTTCCATGTGATAAGGAATAATTTCCCTTTGACCTTTCAAATCCCTATTCTTCCATATCATAAAGACTACTGTAAGTAGAATCGTAAGACATAGATAGAGTTATACAATTTTTTTTGTTAATATAGTTTTTGGATGACATAAAAATCCTCACAAAACACCTTAGTGAAACCATCTTTGATACTAATAAAATGTATAAACATTCATTGGTATTCCATTGGAAAATTTCATCAAAATAGATATGACATAATACTAAAATTTTTACTGTAGATAAAAAATAAATAATATACACACAATAAAAATAGACACTCTCAACTAGATGTCAACTGTTACATCTATGAAAAACTGTTACAGGGGAAATCTCAACTAGAAGATGAGCTTTCTATACTCTCCATTGTCAAGCACTAGGATTATTGTCCTCGCTTGCGAGGTAGAAGGCGTCACCGTTGGGTATTTGCTTGCCTCAGGCGCTTAGATTGATGTGCGTATTGAGGATATTTGTTTCGATGGCAGTCAAAGGAGGGCCAAGGACCCACTGGAACAGTTATAAGAGGGATCCTGTTGAATCAAGTTTTTGTGTTGAAGACGAGTAGTGGTCACGCAGCACATGAGGTGATGGCTTCGACAGGAATAATACCAAGAGCCGCAGGCTTAAGAAAGATAAGATATTTAACATTCGTTTTCGAGGTCAGAAAGATGCGACCCTACAACATCAATTTGGATCTCTTACTCCCTGCGGGTGATCTCTGGAGATCTGATGATATTTATATAGATCAGGGTTATGGGGATCAAGGGCAGGTGTACTTTTTACTCGCAGATCTGATATGGGAAAGACGATTTTCAAGAGAAATATTGGTTGGAGTTTTCAATCTATTTCTGGCATGGTTTTTTCCCTTCTTAAACATGGATCTGAACATGAGCAGGCTTGCTGGAATTTCAACCCTAACAGATATTCCTTATATACCTCCAGAGGATAGAGAGGTATAAGAATAATAGTCTTAGGACAGCGTTGGAAGAATAAGCTTCCTTTCAAATTTTTTCAAAGACTCTATATGGTAGATCACTTCTTCTAAGGGTTGAAAGGACGTTTTGGTGTTGATCGGAAATGAGAGATCTAGAAAAGAACAAATATTCTAATGGAGATGCAAAGTGTGATATATGCATGAAAATATATACAGGATTAAATGTTTCTACCACACCAAGAGTGAAAGAAATTCCTCAATATTTATCAATTTGAGGATGAAGGGGTTTTTCTGGATCTAGTTTCTCCAAAGGATCAAGGTCTAATAAGGAACAAGTAAATGTAGGTAGTTCATTAAATGTTCTTAAAGGGATGTTTGTTGCCTTAACCAAAACATAAGAGACTCTCAATATATCTAACTCTTAAATTATGGAGCAACTAAATCAAGTCCCACTAAACCCAACAATGAAAGTAGATTTATCAGAGACAAATGATCTACCTACACTATCTCAATCCTACTAAGTTATATGTAGATTCAATAGTTTGTCACCAACTTGTGGATCTATTTCAATGGATTTTCACAACTTGGACAATTAATTGCATTATTCATGGTTTCTTCATAATAAAGTTTGAATCATCTAAGACACTAGAGTATATCTTACTAGAGGGACTATGGTTCTAGGTACCGTGATACTTATTATCACCCCATGGTTCCCAGAATTTGATGCCAATACAATGGTGGTATCAAGAATGCATGTTTGGGTTAGATTGCTTAATCTCCCTTTCCATTTCTATAACCATAATTTGCTACAAGGAATTGGGAATCTCATAGGTAGGTACATAAAGACAGATACACAAAGAGTCAAAGAAGAATTTACACTTTAGCTAGAATTTATGTGGAGGTGGACCTCAACAAAGGATTTTCAAATAACATCCTCTTGATACATAACAAGAAGTGTTAGACACAATTTCTACACTTTGAAAACATTGATTTTAGGTGTCTAATATGTCGAAAAAAATAGACATCTACAAAATACATGTTCTATGACCAAGAAAAAGCCAAGAAGGAAAAAGAAACTAGTGAAGGAGCGAAAGGGATGGAAATTTCTAGAGTAGCCATATGAAGACCAAGAGGATGATGAGGAAATGGGTCTCACTACAAATGAAGTATCCCATAATCCACAATAAAGGCTAAAAAATGGGGTAGCTAGTCATGAAGCATAAGGAACCCTAGTCCCAACAATGCAATAGGAGAATATCCCTAAAGAAAAGGAGGAGAGGCTTCAAACAACATCATGTTTCTAAGAGTTCAGATTCAAATAAGGAGAATCCATGATTGAATTAAGAGAATCATCTAGCACCTGTAATGGCCACTCCAAATAAAGGAAGAAGGTAAAAAAGAAGAAAAAGATAATCACTATCCTCTTTTTAGGAGTATTTTATTTTTATTTTATTTATCTATTTTCACTTATTTCACTGAATTTTCTGAACATCTACAACATGTAATTTTATTTTTATTAATAAAATTACCATTCTTCCTTGGGAAAAAAAACATTAAGAGGAAAGAAACATATCTTTTTGACTTTTATTTTTAAGCCTCAAAATAAGTTTGAATGTTTTTATTATTCAATTCTTCAAACTAGTACATAACATTAAAATAGCCATGCAAATTGATTACTCCATTTAACTTAAAGCATTAACATAGATAAAAATTAATATCATAATCTAATACAAATTAAGAATTCTAATAGATTGTATAATGATCTAGGATTTTAAATCTTATAATGTGCTTTAGTTAGATTTGGTTAAGGTCCCAAGAGAATTTCAAACATTAAGAGAATGTGAGACAAGTTTCTATGCCTTCATAGTGCTTAAAGTTTTGATACGATTCCAAAAATCAGGAGCATTTCTATGTTCTTTTTACAAAAGAAAAACATGTGCCAATTTTATTCTCTGAATGGAAAATATATTCCAATGATTTTGTGTGTCTTATAATAATATCCTACATATCATGGTGCGGATGAAGAACAATTATTTATAATCTTGAGGGTTTTGTTAATTTTGAGGAAGAAGGCGGCCTAGTTGGTAGTAGTACCAATAGAAATCTTGGCAATAGATCCCATCCCCCTTGTTAGCAAGAATTAAACATTGACATTCATTTTTTTTCATCATAGGAATCAAAAGGATACAATCATCCAAGCATGTGAAACATGTACCTACAATTGTTTGAGAGAGGTAATGGGATTGTAACCATCAATTTTCCTAATTTGTATTTGGAAAAAAATAGGGTAGTTCAATTTGTATAAATTTAATGATGTTGAGGTTAATATATTTTCCCAAGGTTTCCACTAAATAGACTCGTGACTAAGGATATTATAAGTTCATATAGGAAGTGGTGAAAATGGCCAACATAATACAACTTTCAATTTTTTTTTGAGAATGTAACGAGATATAAAGACAAAGTATTGTATCACACCCTCTACTATATATATATAATGCTAGTAAGAAATACCTGAAGCGATAACAAAAGGGAAGTGTAAGTGAACAAATGTATGTACAACGTTGTGCTAATATTAATAGACTTGTGGATAACTCAAGCATGAATTAAGTTGTGGTAACATTGATACACATATAGATAAGTCAAGCATGAATATTTTGTTATTATTATGAGCTATATCAAAATTATTATGATTTACAAGAAACCGTAATCCATATTGCTAGGTATGTGACATATGTAAATTTCAAGTGTGAGCATCCCAGAAAACACTACTTTGATTGGATTTGACCAATGGATATCACATATTGGATCTTAGATGTGTTTAGCAGGCTACTTATCTTAACCAATGTGTTCTCCAATTTTTTTTATAAAGATGTATTTATATTTTTTAAAAGATTCCAAAATTGCTAAGTGTACATATTTGATATAATATGAACATTTTTTAAAAAGCTTTAAAAAAAATTGTGGAGACCAAGAAAACCAAAAAGTAAGAAACTTATTTTTTAATCAAAATATATCTTTTTAATATAATTTTGTTAAAAATTTAAGAAATATATATTACTACACAATGTGATCTCCTTATATTATAAAGGGTTTTATAAGTTTTATTTTGAAATCTTATTAATGATACATTTATATTTCAAACATTTCTCATCATTGTATTTTATGAAATTTGTAATATAATTTATTAATCATCATTCATTACCCAATTTAAGATAATACTTTTTATATTATTGTAGTTCCTTTGATTTAATTTTATCTATATTATTAAAGTGATTTTGATATTTAATATATTTTTCCCTGTATTGTTTTAAATTATATTTACATTACATATTGGTAAATAAGGGATATTTTTGATGATTTATAAATAAAAAAAAATCAATAGTTTATTGAGAAAAAACACATTGAACTTGTGAAAGGATAATAATTTTTAAAAGAGAGAATATTTTAAGAATTTGAGTTTTCCTACTTTATTTGTAGCTAAATCAAATGTAAAATATTTATAAAAATATAATTGTTTTAATGAATAAATTGTTTTTTAACATTTATTAAAAAAATAAAAATAAAGTTAATTAACAATTCTTCACGCTTAATATTTCCTAAATTAAATATATAATCTTTATAAAAAAAAATAGTATTTTTGTAATTATTTATATAAAATCCAATTATCATTTATCTTCTACATTTATTAAATTTACTACCCAAACTAGAATTAAACCTTTATCTTTTATATTTATTCACAAAACATAATTTTCAATAATAATTTTAAATACGATATTACAGTTTTTTTTTTGTTAAGCCTAAGCAGGGGTAGTGGATCTATACATTAGTTACGCCGTAATTCATCACTATTTGAAAACAACTTTCCTATTTTCCACTCTGTGTGGGTTTGGGCCATTGGATGAAATGTTAGATAATTGAAATGTTTTAGACCATTAGATCCAATGCCTCCTTCAACCTAACTAACTAATTAACTCACTGAACATTACTAATGTCTTCCACCTTGCTATGAAATACAATACATCCTGTAATTTGACTAATCTCGCCCTCCAATGGTCAGAAAGATGCAGATGCAGATCCATTAGTAAGACGCAGATGCAGATCAGCCTCCTATTGAAGACTTCGTTGATGTGCTGCTCTACATGGCTGAGACCGACACCGATATCACATGGCCCTAGTTTCCGTTTGGGGTTTGGAAAAGCCGGTAAATGCTGTTCATTAGCTAAGGTTTCAACTATAATTGATATTTATTGTTCATTAAGGTAATCGCAATATCTAGTTGTTACTGTATTGTTGAGTGGAACTTTGCAAATGCTAATAAAAAAATTATACTCCTCTCTGAGTTTTCAATTGCTATAGTCATATTATTCCTGTGAGCAATATCTGGGGCGTGGAGGTATGAAGGGCTACTGGATCTTGCACTGGTTATGTGTTTCATCTTTCAGGGTGCACTGACCTAGAGGAGAATAAGCAATGAAATGTGTAAATAGGCTAGGTTGGGATAACAGTTTACAGTGGCTTATAACACCTTACACATGCTTATAACATAATAATTCTCTATTATATTTTTGTCGCACATATTTTGTACAAATTCCTACCGATTTTTTTTGTTGGTTGAGTTAGTTTCTCAGGGTTTGAAATGTTGCACTGTAGTTTTCGTATTATACTGTTGTCGCACATATTTTGTACAAATTCCTATCGATTGTTCTTGTTGGTTGAGTTAGTTGCTCAGGGTTTGAAATGTTGCACTATAGTTTCTAAAGTTTAAAACTTTGGAGATCAAAAGGGGTTCATTCTCTTCAAATCCTCAAACCTTATCTTTTAGCTTTTAACCCTTGATTTGGAGCCTATATTGGACACGTTCCATTTTATCAATTTTTCCAGTTGACATAACACTTACTTTCCGTTTATCAATGCTTGAAGTTAAGTTAATGGAATTGTGAAGATCATCTCCAACCCATATTGGAAAAGCAATCACATTAATGATGAAACAGAGCGCACAACCTAGGACTATCATAGATAGCCTTTGATGCACCATTTTTAACAAGTTTTCCATTCTATAACCAGAGATGACTATGAGATTCAAGGTGACAATGAAGATGACCACCCCATAATCATATCTTTGCTTGATCATTGGAAATAATCGTGAATATGTTGATGCTACCCTTTCATTAACTAAACGGAAGATATGCATCAGAACCCTGAAAAGTAAAGAATTGAATACACCATGCACAACTCATTTGCAAATGTTGCAACTCTCAATGTATTATCCTAAGGAAAAAATGGAGACACCTAGCATAACTAGCTCGCCATTTCAGTAGTACACAGCAGAGGCTACAGAAGTCTACTGTCATAGTGGGACACAAACAGAGAAGGTAGTAACTGAATAGAATGCTTTTCTGCCATCACGATGGAAAAAAGCTGTAATATCATGTGGAGAACTCTGTATAGGTTTCATTTATCTATTAAAATCAGCTTGGAGTTTTTTTAATACAACCAAAGGGTTTCTTTCTCTAGTTTTAACATTGTCGAGCATTTGATTTGGATATTTATAGTCTTCAGTGATTATTGTTTTTTCACTTCATATTTCAAATATATAATATAGTTTGCTGTATATTTTAAGTTATGCTCAGACTGCATTAATAGTAGAGATTTTAATTGCGAAAAACAAAATTTAGTAGTCTTAAACCCATCCATAACACTCAGATATTCCCCATATTTGGCGATCTGCAATTCCAGGGAGAAAATACATATCAATGTTTTCAAAGCAAAAAATTGTTTCTCTTTCAACACCGGAAAGAAAAATATGCTCTCTTTTATTTGTATGACTTTGTGTTTTATTTGTATGACTCTGTTAAGCACATGGCTAAAATTTCAAACATTTCCAACCCTCATAATGGATGAAAGGAGTGGCCAGATTTAAAGCCTGTGGTTGTATGGTTCATTGAGGAATGATGGAATAAGTATCATTGTTCCTGTTTTGGGGAATCTTTCATTTTGATAGCAATTTCATCTCAGGTTATTCAACATTAAGAACTTTTGAAGAAGGTTTCTATTTATTTGAATTTATCTTTTTGGGTCTCTCAGATGCTACATCTAGTAGCTGTTGTCTAATGGTCGCCTCATGAGAACCTCATCTCAAGAAGCTAGGAAAGACGACAGGGTTTAAGGGGAAGTAACCCCTATTCTCTCTCTTTAGATTTCTAGTTTTTCTCTTTTTCGACTATGCTCATTTTCGCAATGTTTCTTTTTCAATAATGATTCAGATTGGACACTTAGTCTATTTAACATAGTTGTGTCACTTTTCTGGTTATCACAGTCTTCATAGATCAGTTATTTGACACAAATTTCTGTACTTAGACATTTCTATTAATTCTACATAGCATTGTTTGGTGTCATCAGCATAGTTATAGTGCTTCTAAATCCTGGTTTAACAAGTGATTCAGTTGTGAATAGTTGTTTCAAAGATTTGTTTTTATGTATCTTGCATTTGGAGAGAAAATTATTGCAGATTGAACATACTTTTTCTATAAATTTTCTTTTACTTACAAATACAAATTAGGACAGGACACAATCTTTTTTCCTGCCTTTACTAAAATTGACCAAAATCACTACAAATATCTTTCTTAACAACTATTGGATCTCTTTAAGAATCTTACAACATTTCCTTTGAAACATCTGGTGATGGTGCAATTGCTAGTGAAATTCTATTATCAAGATTATGTGATGCTCAGTGAGGCTCTAATATCTTTTGGGATAGTCCAATCCCCAGAAAATTAATTTCCATCCTTATAAAAAATATCATTACAAAAATAAAAAATTTAAATCAAGAAATTAATTTTTTCCTTTAAGAAATCAAACTAAATAGAATTAACAAATTCAAATATAATTTAAAAAATATATAAAATTTTAATTACTAAATAATTCTTTAATATTTTCTCTAGATTATGATATGAAATGTAATTATCATTTATTATCATATGAAAGGTTCTTAATATGTATTACCCAAATATCTATAGTTGATCGTGACCCATTGAATAGATTAATTTTTTGGCACATTGATGGGGACACAATGAATAGATTGATCCAGACCAAATGAATACATTGATTTGATCCAACAAAATTTCTTGAAATATGTTTTTTATGGTGGAAATAGATTTAACACCATCAAAATCTCCATGGAGCCACCCAAAATCTTCAAGTTTCACAATTGTAGATGAAATTTTCAAATAATTTCACTAATGTTTATCAAAATTATGCCAAAATTTTCATTAGTTTCCAAGCAGATTTATAACCTCTTTAAAGTACCTCATGAAATTTCCTTTTTAACATTTGAATTTATTAATAGACATTCGTAGAAATCAATTTATTAAGAAGGATAAAAAACTATATATATATATATATATATATATATATATATATATATATATATATTTTAATAAATTCTAGAAATTGAATTTGATTAAGGGGTAGAAAATCATTTGTTATAGTTTAATTGTTGTTACACTAAAATTTATCACCATAACATTTAGTTGTCTATATGGGTCCATCATTACCTATTTTATGCTCCCTTAGCGGTCCAAAATTATAAATTTCCTAAACCAAGTCTTGGAATTGGAGAAAAGCTCATTAAAACCCTAAAAAACCTAACTCCACACTTTTCCTAGTCATTTCCTGTGGTACCGCAGTTTCTTGCTCTATAAGCTGTGGCACATCTCGCACATTTTGCTTACTAAAACTTCAAACCCCCGTAAAAGGTAAAATAAAAGAAAAATTAAGTTCTAGAAGACCACCTGGTCGAATATTATCCCAACTGGATGCTAATAGAAGCGTAATCTGGTCGAGCTTCAATCCCTCCATTCATGAACCTCTATCCCTTCGTTAAATGAGTCTATCCCTTGGTATTTGGAGCTTAATCCCTTCATGAAAGGAATTTATCCCTTTTCTTATTGGGATTGAAACCATCTCCTTCTTCTATAAATTGAGATCATGTTTTAGTCTCAAAGGGTACTTAGAACTTGGTTGTTTTGAGGTGAATTGCTGAAGAAATTATACTGTCTATACTTGGCATCAATGGTATGAGAACGATTACATATTCATATCCATATTTTTATGCTAGTTCAGAGAGGGGAAGGCTTGCCAAACTGATGGAAAATGGTTTTTCAGGACCTCGGAAGAACCTGTATGACATCAAGGTGACAAGGTTGTAAGGTTACTTCTTATCATACTAGTTAATACAAATGGATTCTATTTTCTCATTAAGTTGCTCAGTATCTATTTGAGTAATTTAATTCTTGGATTCCTTAATCACTGAGATAGATTAGTGTTTCTGAATTATTATATCATGCAGGTGCTTTTAATATTTTTCCTGTCTTTGAATGCAGGTCTTACATGCTTAATTGACCTCTTTTGGAGCTAATGGATTAAAGATTACAACAAGCATTGAACTTTAGGTAGGGGCATGTCCTCATTCTTTTTTATTTAATAATTTTGAATCACAAATGATCTAGAGAAAATTGTTTGCATTTGGATGTTTTTTTCTAGATATCCTTAGGATACTAGGGAGATTACTCTTGTCCACAAGAGGGATTAATCTGCATAACAAAATGGTGAATCTATTGGGGAATTCTTGAACTTATTTTTCTTTTTTATTTTCAGTTTGATTTTTGAATAAATTCTTTGATTTTGATTAGTTCAAAACTGGGTTGGGTAAATCGTTTATAAGAATCCCTGACTGTAATTATGTATTTTTATTTTCTCTGTGTTTTTCCTACCTTCCACACTTATGTTTAAAAACAGAGCGATAGACTCCGTAGATTTTAGTGAAAAAAAGTGCGGTACCGCACCTTTTTCCATTAAAAACTGTGGACTTCTAGTAAATTTTTGAAAAAATAAAGTTATGTTTTCAGGAGTGTAATTACTTGATTCTCTGTAATTACCCCAACTTTTCTTGACTGTCAAAAGTCTTTTGTGTGAATTTCTTTTAGAAATTTCTATTTTTGAAGTGATCTTTTCAACTGATTTGCATTTTATGAGTGAGTGTTTGCCCTTTCCACTTGTTTCTCTGAATCAGAAACCTTTATATACCTCAGCTAATTGGTATGTCATCGTTTTCTTGTTGAGCCATTGAAATTGATGCAAATCTTGCTTTTATGAAAATTCAATTGTATTTTCATTTGCAAATTTAGAAAACCTTTTTGCTTGATAAGGTTTAAATTTCACTTTAAAACCATTATTCGATGTTTTTGATTTCTTGCTGAGATAAGTAGAAAGTTCTTGGTTAGATTACAAACTAAGCATAAACATCCTCAAAACTTTTTAAATAGGGTTCAAAATTAGAGTTTTCTTTTGATTTCGAATTTTGTGTTTTTTAAATTTTTAGTTTTCTTTTGGAAGAAGTTTGATTCTACTTTCTAATTTCAATGATATAAGGAATTTCATTTTGAACAAGTGATTTTTCTTCTGTGAAATTGAGTTCTCAAAGAATTGTCTTCTTTTCAATGTTTCTTGTTTATCAAAGAAAGAATTGATGTTTTGAAAGCTATTGGAATCTTTCAAATCTTTCCTCTAAATAGGTTTCATTGAAAAGAAATAAGTTGTGTTTCATACAGATAAATTTTAGCGTATTTTTGAGTCGGGTCATTAAACATCATCGAAGCTTCACTTTCATACCTTTTGACCTAAGAAACAGCCAAACTAAAAGTAATGCTTAATTAAAATCAATCTAGAAATTTTTATATTTTCTAGGGCTCTTTTCCACCAACATAACTCAGGCTAGTGTCTTGGAATAGGTTGTAGTTAACATTCCAAGGTAGTTCAAACAAACAAGTAGTAAATATTGTGGTAGGAAAATCAAATTGTAGCATGTATGCTCTAGGAAGATCCTCCTAAAGGATTTAAGCACGAGATCATGTCTGAACCAGTGAGGTAATCATACCTATCTCATTGGGAAAGATAAAAGATGTGCACATATTAAAAATGGTAAACCTCGGATAGACCATTGTCAAGGAGCCTTCAAGGGGATTGAGCTTGTTACTCTACCCTTGCGTGTATATCAGATCGTAGACGGTTCCCCCCAGGTATATGTGTTCATGTTGGTGACCTTAGTGGCCGTAAACTTTAGGATTCTTTTCCAAGGTGACAGTGGAGGGAAGGTCCCACTGTACCTAGAGAAGACATCAGCTAGAATCACTTGGACTCTCGGGAGGGTTCTCTTCACTCGAGATGGTTTAAGTGGAGAAACTTGCATCGATCTTTTTCATTAAGAAGGTTGTCAGGGTAACTATTCCAACCACCATTTCTGCATTAAAATTATATGATGTTGGATTTCATCACCAACTAGTGTTTCTTAGTGTGGGAATCTACTGTTTATGTGTGGTTTGATCTCTTAGATTTTCTAGGTGTGTGATCAATTTGGTTATTTCCTTAGAGACTTTAGGATATTTTATTGAATTTTTTTTTAATTGCGTGTGATTAAAAGTTTTAATCATGGCTGAATTATCGATACAATCACGTAGAATGAAGGGGAAATCCCCTAAATATACACCAGGCCAATTTGAAAGACTTAAATCTGAAAAAGGACAAACATCAGGAACTAGATCAACAAAATAGGAAGAAACATTCATAATTATACATCCTGATTATGAAGTAGATCAACCGCAAACAACAGAGTATACTCCTCAGAAAATTTCAATTTCCGAACTAGCTGAACTTGCTTCTACAACAAGTGAATTATCATCTACTAAACCTGAAATTTCTGAGCCATAAACTGAACCTACTATGTCTGAGCCTACTTTAGAGTTAGTTACTCTAACCCCTGATCTTCCTGATTCACTAAGAGTGAAAAATCGAATCACATAAGATCTTCGTCCTAGTCTCATTAGTATTAAAGAAGTTACTACCACTGAAGAAGAGGTTCTTCTTCCTTCAGCTCAGGAATCTTTAAATGTTAGAGAACGTGAATTGATTTTTTATAGTCCTTTTAGACAATACTCTTGGTATTCTTCGTTGATAGAATTTCTACAGAACGTTGGTCTGAATTATTCACCACCCTGAATTCTTTTTCCTTCTACACCAAGAGGTTATAAGCCTCCATTAAACATGTATGGTGAGTCATCCATGTTTTTTGAATCTCTAGAAACATATTTGTATGGTGGTCCAACTATTCCTACAGGATACCAGTTGCTCTCTGGTACTTTCTCAGAAGCATCTCCTTTTCCTGATAAACCTACACCATCATCTAGTCTAAATGAATCAAATACCAGAACTATAAATGCGGAACAAATTTATATGATGCCTAGAAACATTCCAAACCCTGATCCTCATGGTAGTAATTTACAGCCTCGGGAGAAACTTCAAAGTAGTAATTTATAGCTTGGGGGGCAAACTCAAGGTCAATACATGCCTCAGGGTCAATATCAACCTCAAGGGAAATACATGCCTCAAGGTCAATACATACCTCAAGGTCAATATCCACCTCAAGTTTAGTATCCAAATCAGGATCCCCAACCTCCTTTAGGGCAACGTTTCTACCCAAAACAACAATTGTTTCATGGAGGTGGGAATTATCCAGTTAATTATCCAACATATATTCCAAATTATCAACCTAGTTATGGTCCTTCCTATCAACAACCTTCAACGAGACCTTCATATCTGAAAGCTAATACATTGTGGGATCCATCCCAAGCTCAACAGAATTTGCAACCTAATATGCAAGTACCTTATTATCAACCTGTAAAACCAATTGGTTATACTCACGTCCAACAACCTATCTAGCCTGTTCAACCTACTATTCAGGTACCTGCATCAGGTACAGTTTAGAAGCATAGTTCGAGTACACCTAGAACTCCAACGCAACCTGTTGCGCCAATTTCTGTTCAAGCTACCACACCTATTCATGGAGTATCTGCAGCTCCTATTTCTACAGCTCCTCAAGTATCAGTACCAATTCCTCATGTTTCTGCTCCACAGTGTGGACCTACACTCCTGACTATTGTTTAGATGCCTGCAGGAAAACCTAGTACAACTACATTTATAACAAGACAACCTCAGTTTACCTATCAACCATACCAAGGGACGTATCAATATGGACCTGTGGCACAAAATCCAGCATATCAACTATACCCTGGGTATACGTACCAAATGCCTACTCAACCCCAGTATGATCTGGTTAATCCTAGCTATCCAGGGGTCATTCTGATTCCAAATGCACAGGATATTCTAGGATATCTTGGATATCCTCCTCCTAGAATTGGTATAGTTCCATAAGGTTATTCATATAATCAACAAGACCCTAACCATCGTTTAACATTCATAGAAACTTTGAATTTACCTGATTTATCATGCCTTATGAATGATTCAATTTATTATCTTCTATATTGTCCACCAATGCCAAATAATTTGCCCAGTGATATCCCAAAGTTTGAAGGAAAATCAGGAGAGGACCCTTCTAACCATGTCATGACTTACTACCTCTGGTGTGCATCCAACTCTTTGATCGACGATTCGATTCGATTAAGACTTTTCAGAGAATGCTCATAGGATTAGTAGCCAAATGGTATATTGAACTACCACGAGGCTCTTTTAACAATTTCAATGCCTTAGCAACCACCTTCTTAACTCATTTTCAGTTTCCAGTCAGATACAACAATGGCATAAAATTATTAACTTCACTAAAACAATCTACATCTATGTACATATCAGATCACATACATGAATGGAGATGTAGAGGATGTTTGGTGAAATTTTTTATTCTGGATTAGATTTTGGCAGAATGCTTTATAAAATCATTACTACCAAAAATTACTAAATATGTCACTAAAGGAGGAGTGGTTACAGAAGAACAAGTAATTGCTCAAGCTCAGTACCTTGACCTAGTATATACACAGTCAGGTACTTTGTACGAGAAAATTCTGGATTTACCACGTCCTAGTTAGATAATATCAACTCCCTCAGGTTCTCATGCTGCTGATGGTGTAATTGGTTCAGTTGGTACTAAAGAGTAAGAAGAAATCTTCCAAGATTACTTCTCCTGTAATAACTTTACCTGATTCACCAAAAGGATATTCTTCCCTTGAAACTTCTACCAACATTCACATTGTAGATTCCTCTACAACTAAGTCTAAATCTAGCGATAAGAATAAAGGGAGGAATAAAAGTAAACATAATTCATCTCCCAAAGAAAAAACTAAGAAAAATTAACCATCTGATGATAAACGAAAACCTCGTTATCCTTGTCTTATCTGTGATGAGGATCATTTCACCAAGGAATGCCCACATAGGTCTGAGGTATCTAGGTTTTTCAAAGGTTCATCTACAACCACTATCTTGAAAGATCCTTTTCTTGTTCAAGATAGCAAAAGGATTGGATCTTCTTCTAATACATTAACAGATATTTTGATGATGTCTCAAGTAATGGTTGTGACTTGATCGCAAGACTATGGAAGTAATAATCTTATTAGTGGTAAAGAACTAGAAAATTCTAATTCAGTACCAGCTACATCTCCTTCAGTTTCTGATCCACTACATATCGAGAAACCCAATCCTGATCTAGTGATTAAACTGCCTACTAAAGGTGTACTTCGAAAATCAGCTTTTAAACCACATGTGAGAGCTACTCATAACTACAACATTGTTGAGGATTTAGCAATATCTCCTTCAGCAATTTCGGCCTTAGAAATGTTGTAATCATGTCTGGCACAAAGGAAATTACTCTTATCAACTATTGGAGCTGTAGATATTCAAGATTTGAACCTCATGGTCTTCAATTTAGAAAATTTTACGCCACAGCTCCCTCATCAAATGGCTTTTTAGATTCCAGTACCAGTAAAAAACAGGCATTGCTTTCATACTACAATTGATGAAGGAGCATCTACATGTATTATGTTGTTAAACTGTTGGAAATCACTTGGTTCTCTGACCCTTAACCAATCTCTGACAATTCTCAAAGCTTTTGATGGAATAGGATTCCATCCATATGTAATTTTGTAGGATCTACCTATAGAGGTCAAAGGTAAAACTGTTAATTTAGATGTGGAAGTCGTTGATGCCCCTCTATATTACAACCTTCTTCTGGGTCGAATTTGGTCTTATGCTATGACTGTTGTCATGCCATCAGTCTTTCGATTAATCATGTTTCCTCATCAAGGAAATATTGTGAAAATCGATCAGCTCTCATATTATTCATCTGACCCAGCTTCTACTGATAGTATTCAACATGTTGGAAAATCGATTATCCCTTGTGAGGATGTTGGAGTAGGTTTAATCAAATATTATTCCTTAATGGGAAATTTTCTATGCCTCCACCTAACATACCACATACTATTGCTAATATCAATATGATTACACCAAGCACTATTCCATTTGATGACCCTTGGATAGTGCCTTTAGAGTCAGAACTAGATTATTTTAATGGTGCAATGCCTTTGAGTCCTCTTGAGATAGCATAACAAGAAGTATAGTCATTTTCCAATCCTTCATCAACTGATTCTGATCGAATGAATGTGATCAATGGAGAATCATTTTCACCATCAAGCTCAGCTATAACATCAATTCCTAAAACTTTTCAACAAGTTTTTTATACTGATGAAAGAATTCGTGAATTCTTGTCCATAGATGAATTACCATGGGATTATCTCCATCATAGGTCATCATTTTTACCTAAGCTTGATAGATTTGAAAATAATTTTTCATCTATTTTTACAACTGACTATGTCAAGGAACCACAGAGTCCAATATCGATTGCAAATTCAAATTCTGAAATCAATTTGGGAAATATTTCTTCGACAGTTCCCATTGACATATCAGTTAAACCAGGAATTATTGAAAACATTCATATAGGTGATTTTTGTACGTCAGATGGAATTACTAGATATAAAGCCCTATTTCAATAATTTTATGACACATTTGCCTGGTCTTATGAAGAAATTCCAGGAATTGATCCCAAAATTTTCATTCATGATATAAAAACATACCTGGATGCTAAACCTATCAAGCAAAGATTACATCTGATACATCCACAAAAAGTAGTTGCTACTAAAGTTGAAGTTTAGAAATTACTAAAAGCAGTTTTTATTTATCTGATTCCTTTAATGGATTAGGTATCTAATATTGTTCTTGTTACTAAAAAATAAGGAACTATACGAGTATGTGTTGACTATAGGGATATTAACAAATCTTGTCCAAAAGACAATTATCTGACTCCCTATATCGATCAAATCATTGATGATTGTGCTAGAAATGAAATGTACTCATTTATGGATGGATTTTCTGGGTATAATAAAATAAACATACTCCCTGCAGATCAACCAAAAACAACATTCATTTTTCCTTGGGGAACTTTTTCTTATTGTAAACTACCCTTTGGATTAAAGAATGCTGGTGCAACTTTTCAAAGGGCAACGTCTTACGCTTTTCATGACATTAAACACATTGTGCAACCTTATCTTGATGATTTACCTGCTCATTCATTGCACAGGCAAGATCATCCTACCCATTTAAGAGAAATTTTTATGAGATGTAGGCATTATAAGATTCGGTTGAATCCCCATAGATTTGTTTTTTGTGTGAAATCTAGTAGATTGTTGGGATTTGTTGTTTCCAAAGTAGGAATTCATGTCAACCCCTAAAAGTTTGAGGCTATTGTCAATTTACCTCCTCCTTCCACACTTCACTGACTCCAAAGTTTTCAAGGAAAAGAAAACTTTCTATGTAGATTTATCCAAAACTACGTTGAATTAACAAAAGGTTTTACCAGGCTGTTGAAACAGAACGTTCCTTTTATTTGGGATGAGATCATTGATCGATATTTTGGTGCTTTGAAACACGTGTTGACCCATGCACCATTATTTCATCCACCAAATTACAGCCAAGATTAATTTTTATACATAGCATCCTTTGATTCCACCATTGGAATGGTATTAGTTCAAGAGGATGTACTCAACGATGAACATGTGATTTACTATCTCATTCAGAATGTCAATCCGACTGAAATTAAATATTTGCATGTGGAGAAATTGGCCTTGGAAGCAGTTCAAGCCATCCAACGATTCCGTCATTACATATTGTTACGAAAAACAACTGTGATATCTAATTGCAACCCGATGATGTACATTTTGACTAAACAATTACTCGGGGGAAAATACTCTAATTGGATTGTTATCCTTTAGGGATTTGATTTAGAATTTGAAAAATCCAAATCAAAGAAATCATTGGTATTCGTTGAACTTATGTGTGACTTCCCAAATACTGAGACAGAAATTGTGGTAGAGCATTCGATTGCTGATGAGTCTTTGTTTCTTATCAGTACATTAGATCCAAGGTATGGAGATAAAATCATTTATCTCCAAACCCAAAACTTTCGACCTGAACTATCGTGTTCAAATTGACGAAAGATCCGTTACCAATCTCAGCAATACAATATTGTTGGAGACACTTTATCGTCGTGGTGCGGATTCTGTATTTCAACGATGTTTAACTCATGAAGAGGCTAAAAAAGTTTTGAATGACTGCCACTCCGGAGCTTGTGGTGTTTATATGTCTGGGTATGCCACAACCCAAAATATATTGCGCTTGGTTATTTTTGGCCTTCATTATTCAAATATTTCATTTTCACGGTCTGAAAATGCCACAAGTGTCAGATATTTTATCGAAATATGTGTGTGCCACCAGCTCCTCTTCACCCCATAATTTTTGTCGACTCTTTTGCAAAATGGGGCATTGATTTCATTACATGTAACCCTCACTTGGCTGGGGGGCATGGGTATATTATTCTCGCAGTATATAATTTTACCAAATGGGCTGAGGCGATGCCTACATTTGCGGCAGATGGCAAAAATGTAGCTACATTTGTATTCAATCATGTAACTGCTTGTTTCAGTGTACCCCAAACTATTATTACTTACCATGGGAGTCATTTTTGAAATATCATGATGAGCTAAATTTCTAATCAACTTGGCCTACGCCATGATATATCTACTCCATATTACCTATAGGCTATTGGTCAGGTTGAAGCCGTTAATAAAGTTTTAACCACCGTTATTAAAAGGATAATCGAAATTCATAAATCAAATTGGAATACCATATATTTTTCACCACTATGGGCATATCGAAACTCAGCAAAAACTGCAACAAGGTTCACTCCTTTTCAACTGGTTTATAGTTTAGAAGTTGTGTTACCTATTGAATGTGAAATACCGTCACTAAAATTAGCCATAGAGTTACTACCAGCTACCTTTGAAGAGGAAAAACATTTTTTGTACTTAGCACAATTAGATGAGACTCGGTGCACTGTTGCATTAGCAGCCGAAGCTCATAAAAAATGAGTTAAAACTTAATATGATCGAAGTGTTACACCTCGTGTTTTTTCAGAAGGTGACCTAGTCTTGGTATACGATCAAGCTAACGATAATCTAGGAGCTAGGAAATTCGAACCAAGGTGGCATGGTCCTTACATTGTCAAGAGAGTTCTTGAAAAAGGGGCTTATGAATTGACTGACTATTACAGGTTCTCTTTAGATAAACCCAAAAATGGAATTTATCTGAAGAGATATTATGCTTAATTCTTGTGTGAAGATCTCATTTGTACATTAGTTATTTTTCCAAGTTAGATGCCTTAGGTTAGATGAGTGTGTCTAGTTTAAATTTGCTTTTACTACTATCACTGCTTATCTTGATTACTCTTGATATTGCAGATGTTGACATCCCTTCAAATGTACATTGGTTTTGTTGATGGTGCCTGTCGTAATACATGAAATATTTCTTCTGCAACCTGGGTTATTTATTCACCCACTGATGAGTTAGTTTCTATGCATGGGGTAAGCCTTGGTCAAACAACGAATAATATTGCAGAATATAGCGCAATGATTGAGTTATTATCTGGTGCCATTTCACTTGGCATTCGATGTTTGATCATTAGACTAGATTCAGAACTAATTCTATTACATTCAAACAGAGTATACACAATTAAAAACCCAGTGTTATTGAGATTATTTTTGAAGGTTCGTCTCTTGGAAAGGCAATTTGATTACATCGAATATCAACACATTCCAAGAAATTTAAATACATTGGCTGATGCATTAGATAATAGTGTTATAAACAGACATTTGCAACGTTAAAATAGTAAACCAAAACAAGATTCGATATGTGTTGAACAAGATAGCCAGAGAAAGTAGTAATATCATAGATAGGAGTTTTTGTTTTTAAAAAATAATACATCGTCTACAATAATAGGTTTAAAACACCTTATGATCTGAAAGATAGTGATACAAAAAATAAAATACAATATTCTGTGATGATCATCCACTATCCATGGTGATGATCATGGTAGTAAACTATCGCCCACGCCACCCTACACAAGAATCTCCTAAACTGGCCAGGAACACTAGTAACGTGTCTCTAGAGACGAAGTGGAATATCATCCATCAATGTCTCTGGGATATTTGTAGTAAACCTCTCTAGGTTGTGTTCCAAGTCAGTAAGGATTTCTGCTACCTAATTTTGTGGCTGTGCAACAGACTCTGTTAGCTTCTATTCAAAGCGATGGAGAGTGGCTGGCCTTTGTGGACCAACATCTACATTTAAAATTTTGTTATCAGTATTGGATGATAAAAAAACAAAATAAAAATTAGAGTTAAAACACATCAAAATGATTCATTTACCCGATTCATCCCATTGTGCCCCTGGAGGTAAGTATATCTCGGGATCACCTCTGAAATCTATGTTTGCATACGAGAAATACTCAATAGAAAAGATTTGGTTTTGAAGCCAATCAAAATATGTTGGAGTGAATTGAACTATCACACAACCATCACCACCATGGTAGGACATCAGTGCAACCCAACATACTATCCGAGGCTCTCTAAGTTCACGAGGATCAACAGAGATCATCTAAGGGGCGAGGGATCAAATTCTCTCCAAAGAAAAAGAAACCAAGATGGCACCATACCCAAATTTTTTCAACTTTGATTTTTTTTCTCTAGTCAATTCACCTTTCATATTGGCCAATACCCCTTCACACCAATTGAAAATGGTACCTCTATAACAGTCGACCGCTGTTTCCATCTGAGATTTGGTAGCCACACGTGGAGCTGCACTCCCACACAACCTGATCACAGTGAATGTAATGACTTTAAGATCTAGACGTAGGATAGTCTTTATGTCTATAAGGTTATCTTTGGGATCAGCTTTGTCAATGCAGAATTCTTGTTTATAGCTAGCAATAGGCAGGCCACCTTGCCTAGCTCCAAACAAATAAATATGTTCGCCTCGTTTGGATAAACCAGTGAGAAAGTAAATGTCTTCAAGCTCAAGTTTTAGCTTGTGATCACTGATGATAAAACATTGTTCTTGGACATCCCATTTGTTCACCATCCAGGTCATTAGTTCCACTTGTGCCCTCATGCCCTGAATTGCCTAGAATTTCTACAATCCACAATTTCTCAACACACTCATTGTGGCCAGATTATTCATAGCCGCATCATCTACTTCTTCATGCTCATATTCTCTCCACTCCAACATTGTGGAATAATCTATGAATGGACATATTTGAAGGTTAGAAGCTTTTAGAATGAGAATTTTTAACCATTTTTGAGAGAATTTAATAAATTTCCTTCTCTCGCAGCACCTCCACAATTTTTATATAGAGACAATGTGGACCCCCACACGTGCTCTTCATAAAAACCATGGTAGCCCGATAATTTTCCTTTTGGAAAATTATTGGGGTCCACACGTAAGCAATGCATGACCAGCGGACCCCCAAGAGTGAAATTTTGAACCTTTTTTTCCCCTCAAAAAATTATTTCAAAACTTAAAAGGAGAATTCAAATGGATGAAAATGAAGAGAAGAGTGTTGTGGATTACCTGGATTCGACGGTTTTTTATTTGAGCGGTCAGTTCTCCTGTTATCACTTCTAGAACGTTTTCTGCCAAAAGCTCTCAACTTTCAACTCTGAATGCAAAAGGTGAAAATGACTTTGTTGAACTAATTTTTATAAGATTTTTTGAATGAATAAAATATTATTTTATTTTTTTTCCACTTTAAAAAGTTATTTTTCAAAATTTTTTACCTATTGGAAACATATATGCTTAATTTTACGAGTTTATGTGTAGAAAACACGTTTTTTGGGTGAAAAGAATTATTTTTATGATGAGTACACTTTTATCACTTTTTCGGGCTCTTGAAAATTACGAAAAAGCGAAACCATGGAGTTCTCTTTTAAGCCCTTTTCAGACTCTCTAAATATGAAAATATTGCCGAGTAATTCACTATTTGAACTCGTTAAAGGAAATGAACAGTCATCCTTTCAGTATAAGTTTACCCCTTTTCTGGACTGAAATGGACTATTTACGAAAAATATATACATTGACTAATCATGGTCAATAGAGTTCTCTCCTGCATTATTTTATCCTTTTTTCGGGCTTGAGAGACTAAATTTACGAAAAATTACACCCACAGAGTTTTCTTAAGTTTTTCTTCTAACTCCCTAAAACTAATAAACATGGAGTTTCACCTATACTGGACTCATTAAAAATTAATAGTAAAGGACCTTTAAACTAAAAACAAGAACAAACCACTTCTTCTTAGGGTTCAATTTTAATACTAATTTAGACTCATCCTAAGGATGAGCTTATAAAAAAAACATATGTTATCCTCCTCAAGCTTGTCAAAAATAAAGAGGTACTTGCCAAAAATGGTGGGGGAAAAAGAGAGAAAATGAATCCAGTTGTCATACTTTGTTCCAAAAAGTTGTATACCACTCTTGAACACGACACTTTTGTCACACTCATACTTGGGTTGGAAAAATCCTTTGTCCAATAGTTAATCAAACCACATTGAAAGTCTTCAGCCAGTTTCTGGGTATTAGCTTTAGGCAATTTTCACCAAACCATTTGCAGTGTCGTTATGTGTTCAAGAGGATAGTTTAAATAAACCATTCGCTGCAAACATTTGTCTCTGTTTGCGTTGACCATCCTTGAGTCAGTCCTTGCTAAAATTTCTTCAAAAATTGATCTAATGGTTTCATGTCATGGGATTTCCTATGACGGGTCACTTTCTATCGATGAAAACACATCATCTAGAAAGTTGATCTAGAATCCTATCAGTACCTTTGGATCTGCATGCCCTAATGGTAGGTTTCTCGCCTTCAATGACAAGTTGCATCATTGACCTTCGATCAAATGATTCTGTGAAGTGTTCGACTCCAAATCATTCATTCACATTTCATGGATTGTACTAATTACTTTGAGAGAAATTGTCATTATTGGTGGTTTCTCTCACACTTGTTAATAGTTCACATCATTGATTGGTAATCAAGTGGTTTCTACCATTTTTGACTTCAACTTAAATAATCGCATGGATAGAATCGTACTAGTTTGAGAAGTGGAAATCAAGACCCTGGATAAAGTTTCCACCATCCAGGTTGCGAGGAGTTTTACTATTCATAATACAGTAGACTACTTATGAAAGATGGCTGCATCCATGTTGTGTCTACTATTGATGTAATTCTAAAATCATTTCTATATCAGAACATGTAGTTAGTTTTGATCTGAGTATGGGAATGCCTACCTCAGTGATAATATACATATATATGTTTGCATTGAATTTTTTTACAGGTTTCAACTGGTACTCCTGCAACCCAATCCTCGGAATGATAAAGCACTTCACTCTTCAGAACTACTTCAGAACTACTTCAGACTTCGCGCTTTAGGGGTAATCGGTTACACTAAAATTTGTCACCATGAAATTTAGCTGTCTATATGGGTTCATCATTATCTATTTTATGCTCCCTTAGAGGTCCAAAATTATAAAGGTCCTAAACCAAGCCTTTGAATTGGATAAAATCTCATTAAAACCATAAAAATCCTAACTTCGCACTCTTCCTAGTCATTGCCTGCGGTACCATAGTTTCTTTCTCTATAACTTGCGACACATCCTACATGTTCTTCTTACTAAAATTGCATAACCCCATAAAAGTTAGAATAAAAGAAAAATTAAGTTCTAGAAGCCCAGTCGGTCGAATATTCTCCCAGCTGGAGGCTTCTAGAGGCGTAATCTGGTCGAGCTTCAATCCCTCCATTCATGAACCTCTATCCCTTCATTAAAGGAGTCTATCCCTTGGTATTTGGAGCTTAATCCCTTTATGAAAGGAATTTATCCCTTTTTTATTGGGATTGAAACCACCTCCCTTCTGTTATAAATTGAGATCATGTTTCAGTTTCAAAGGGTACTTAGAACTTGGTTGTTTTGAGGTGAATTGATGAAGAAATTATACTCTCTATAATTGGAATAAATGGTATGATAATGGTTACATACTCGTATCCATAGTTTTATGCTAGTTCAGAGAGGGGAAGGCTTGTCAAACTGATGGAAAACAACTGTTCAGGACCTCGGAAGAACCTGTATGACATCAAGGTGACAAGGCTGTAAGGTTACTTCTTATCATACAAGTTAATACAAATGGATTCTATTTTCTCATTAAGTTGTTCATGTATCTATTTGAGTAATTTAATTCTTGGATTCCTTGATCATCGAGATAGATTAGTGTTTCTGAATTATTATATCATGCAGGTGCTTTTAATATATTTTCCTGTCTTTGAATGCAGGTCTTACATGTTGAATTGACCTCTTTTGGAGTGACTGGATTAAAGATTACAACAAGAATTGGACTTTAGGTAGGGGCATGTCCTAATTATTTGTTTTTTAATAATTTTGAATAAAAAATGATCTAGAGAAAACGGTTTGCATTTGGATGTTTGTTTCTAGATATCCTTAGGATACTAAGGAGATCGCTCTTGTCCGCAAGAGGGATTAATCTGCATAACAATTGTGATATGTTTTGATTTTTTAATGAGTATTTGGATATACAAATATATAATGGATTCATTTTCATATATTAATATTGTAGATATTATAAAGTTTATATTTGTAATTTCAACAAATTTTAAATTGGCTAGATAATATGACTTGAAAATGAGCAAAATTAAAAGAATTAAGGAAATTAATTCTAACAACCCGTTTATGAAAATGAATTTGTTTGAAATAAAAGAATTAATGGATAATTATATTAAGTGAAAAAAATGAATTAACGGAATGGTGAATGTGTACAAGATCCCAGAGTAAATGTAAATAGAGATAGTTCTCACAGTTCCTTCCTAGAAAAGGATAAAGGAAAAATCCTATTGTGGGGAAAGGGTTCTGTTTATAAGGAAAGGAAGCGTAACAACTGCAAGGACATGCAAGATGATTAAGAGTTGTCTAGAGTTGGTAAGAGACTATTGGAGCTCTAGACCCAAAGAAGTATAGACTGGATCTATCTTCCCTATAAAAACTGTCTACTGTTTAAGGCTTTTGATATGAGCATGGGGGAAGTCGAGGACGTAATCGCCTCACTTATAGTTGGGCGGACCATCAGTTAAGAGGAATAAAATTTGAGATAATTATAAAGAATATCAGGAAATATGTTTTATTGTGTAGGATAGACTAGAAAATAAATATATCTATAGATTTGTATTTTATGTTTGAAAAGAATAATTATGAATACCTAGTTCTTATTTAATGTGCAAGGAAGACTCATAAATATTTATGTCTAGAAACTAAAACCTATGTCTGTTTAATTATTGTTGACACTATTTGGGAAAGTTACTTTATTTAATGAGATGGATAATAAAGAGTGTTGTATTAGTTTTGTGGAAATAAACTTACCATGAAAAACAAATATCATGTTTCTATATAAAGGAAAGAATGTAAACTTGGAGAAATTATCCTTGCATATAACTCAGTCATATGTGAGTATTTATCTGTACTTTCAATGACACTGGGGTTTAGATCCAAGCCCCAAAGGAACAGGGCAAGGGTCACGGTCCCTCGGCCGGTATAAACCCTACAATACCCTACAATAATGAATTCGTAGAAATAATAGACATTACCCAAGATCACTTACAGAATCATTAAACAAAGATTCATTATAATTTGCAGAGATTCAAAATTAATGATACGCTGTGAAAAATTCTTCTTGAAGGAAAAACATACATTCTATAGAAAACTCATCTAAGGCAGTTATACAGAAACATATCAAGTATCCATTGGAGAAATGATGCATATAGTACAAAAATGTGTGCAAACTCAGAACTATGAATTATACTAAATTCTTCATCTAAAAACGCAAAATACCCATGAAGGGGTTTCATCTGATAAACACTTTGAATCAAAAAAGGTGTAGTAGGACACAGTTCTGCAAACAAATAAATTACATTTCCAAATACATACAATCATGTACACAAAGGTAATGAGCCTTAATTATTTTAAACCTTCCAACCTAAAAAATTAGAAAACTAAGCCTTCACATGGATGAAGGAGACGTAACATTTTAACAGTGCGGAAAAGTTATAACTGAAGGGCCTCGGCCAATAATTATCATGCAAGCGGGATCTGCCAAAACAAAATGCTCCCTGTATACACAGGGGTTCCACCCTCAAACCTCAGATAGTATAAATAATGCACATCAAACCTCACTGGGTAGGCAACTTGAACTTACTAGTAGTTTGTGGAGAGAGCTTGGAGGAAAGCTGAGTAAACCCTTCATTTGAAGGTAGTAGACACTTGTAATGTAAACAGAAAAAGACAAATAAATTTAGTACCTCAGCCCAAAATACATATTTTGTAATGACAAGGAACTATAACAAGAGAAATAAAATTATTAAATGGTACCAAAAACCTTTAGTTAGATGACTACCTAAAAATTGAGTAAGATGGGATTTTGAGCCATCTTCATGCTGTGAAGTGAGCAAAAATCGAAACCCTTTCATTACCTCAGGATGCTTTGGCATCTTCAGAAATTTTGAGTCTGAGAATACTGACAGGAGGGAATGAACCCTTATATATTAAAAGACAAAAGATAGTATTCAATAAAACCCCAATTCCTTATGAAATTGAAACAAGGTAAACCAACTAGGAAAAACTCATATTCTGTTGAGCATTGAACAACAAGATAAGTGTAGACCTAGAGGAAAACCATGGCAGAAGTGAAGTAGAAGTTACCTTTACAGTGATACCAGGAACGCCACATGGCAAGGGAGGGTTCTTTCACCCTTCATCAACAGAAGTAGCTTAGAAACCCACAAAGGTATACACAGAAGGAACAATAAATTGCAGAGCAACTAGAAGAAGATATTGGCGACAGAATGAGTCAAATGGTTGAGAAAATATGGGGTGGTTACCCTAACCACCCCAGATTGTCGTAGCACTGTTAGATCTAGGGATGATCGATTGTTGGTCACAATCCAACCATCCCAAATAGTTTGACGCCTCAATAATTAATGATCCAGATGTCTCATGTTTGTTAACAGACCTTAAACAATCCAAAATTAAGAAACATTAAATATTATTAAAATCTTATTGCATTTGAAATGTTCAAGATCTTATTATCATAAAAGTTTTGTCATAGCATTCAATTCCATCCGATGGCACTGTGATACAATGGAGAAACCATGGTAGAGACAAATCTAGATGATTAAAACATTGAACAAGTCAAAAACGATAATCATAAAATCCATATGACAAGCACCCAAGTTTTCATGCCGAAGTTGATGCCTTTGGGCTTTTGTAAATTATAATATATGTCTAAGTTAAATCTAATTCAGATATTCTAAAATTTGATAGCTTGAAGGGTTAAAGAACGTGACGTGAAATTATAACTAATATCACGTTATTATATAGTAATTCAAAAAAATTTGGTATTTAAAGAATGTGAAATAACAAGAGTGGATTAAATTAATCAAAGTAATATTTTTTTATGATGGAATTTTGTGTTTATTTTGATGGTTGTGACAAGTGGTATCAGAGCATGGTTACATGCTGAGGCTGGATGGGCGAATAGAGTAACATGGATGATTTCATTTTCCTTTGTATTGAAAATTGTGCACAATGATAGAAAGAACAATAAAGAGATTACCATGAGGAGAGGGGCTAGTCATCAAACACCTAGAAATACAGGAGAAAACCAACCTTTTCCCAATTCTGAAGTTAACCCAGAAATGTGGGTATAGTTAAGTATAGACCAGCACTAGCAGACTAGTAGAATATTTGAGGAGCAGCAATGCCAGAAAAATAAATTGTTGGACACAGTACATCAACTTCAGATAGAGATAACTCAAGTTAAAATTAATAACGATAGGTTAATGAGAGAGCAAGAAAATATACTGAAGATTATATCGGATAAGAAAAATGAACACCCTTTACATCCTAGTATGGATACCCATGGAGAAGATGAACAACAAAAACAAGTGCATGATCATCTAGAAGGGATTCATACTCAACAAAGTGGCAAGAGTAGAACCTATAATGAAGATGAATCTAGGAATATTTGAGATCAACATGGACTGAGGAAACAAAAAGTTGAATTGTAAGGGAAATTCTGAAAAATCAAATCTCTTACATTTGATGGATAAGATGAGGAGATGGCGGAAGCTTGGATAATAAATATGAATAAGTATTTCAAATTTTACGAATATAAAAACAAACTTAAATCTCACCTAGCTATTGATCAGTTGCCGGAAAAGGCGATGTTATGGTGGAAAGAAGTGAAAAAAGTGCATGGAATCGAAGATCAGAACGTGCCGTGGGATGAATTCCAGTAGTATTTTAAAGATTATTACTTAATTGAATGATTTTATGATGAGAAATCACGGGATTTCCATGATCTGAAGTTACGAAAAATTTCTATGGATGAATTTGTTACAAATTTCAAATCTCTGTTAAGATATGTAACATTTCTAAGAGATGCAAAAATGAAGGTACAAATGTTCTTGAGCAGTTTACCTGCTCACATGAAAGAGATAATTTAGTTCGTGAACCCAAAAATGATGGATGAGGCAATAAGAAAGGTCAGAATGTGTTATCAACAGTCTAAATCTAAGGGAGAAATGGGTAAGAGTTGGCCACCTAAGAAAGGGCATAAAGGGTCCTCTGGTTTTAAAAACAGTAAATCAGGAAATTACAAGAATACTGTGAAAAATCCATCAGGTAAGAAATTTGGAAGAAATCAACAAAAACCCAGGTCAGTAGCTGAGGATTGTCATACAGAGGCCTCTAGTATACCTGTCCTTGGACAAACAAAAAATACCCCACTACAATGATGCGGATGTGGCGAAGCGCATTATTTCAAGAATTTCTCTCATCGAGGGAGACATGAAGTGGTAGCCAACCCACAAGAGGCATCCAAAGTAGGAGATGTGCCATGCAACATACCCAGAATCAATGCTGCTCTGGAGGATAAATAAGCGGACTTTCAACCAACCATGATTGAACTGGAAGGTAAGCGTCAAACCTAATCTGTTTCCATTTTTATTGACCCTGGAGCTAGCCTAAGTTATATAAACCCCCGCATAGTTGAAAATTGTAAATTGCAACAACAGAAATTTTAGAACCCATGGTTGGTTCAATTGGCTACGGGTGCCAAAAGGAGGGTCAATTCCAAAGTTCCAAACTATGAATTGGAAATAGCAAATCAACCCATAGTTGTTGAATTGAACTTATTACATTTGGGCTCCTATGATATTTTTTTGGGTATGTACTGGTTGGAAAAACATTGGTCATTGGTGGATTGTAAAGATAAAATATTTATTTTAAATCTGAATATGGCACACAAAAAGAGTTGCGGGGAATCAGGAATCCCCTTCGATTACATCCCATTACTGCATCACACCTGAATAGATTCATTAAAAATGGATGCCAACTTTATGCAATTCAAGTAGGTTTCTCAGATTCTAAAGATAAAGCCCTCATGTTGGAAAACATTCCTGTTATACAAGAGTTCATAGATGTATTTCTTGAAAGTATTCTAGGATTACCACCAAGGCAGGATATTGATTTCACAATAGAATTAGTACCTAGGGTTGCGCCTGTGTCAAGGACACCTTACAGAATGAGTATACCAGAGTTGACAGAATTAAAAATGAAGTTGCAAGAATTAATGGGTAAAGGTTATATTCAACCAAGTGTATCCCATTGGGGAGCACCGGTGATGTTTGTTAAGAAGAAGGATGGGACTATGCAAATGTGCATGGACTACTGACAGCTTAAGAAATTAACAGTAAAAAATAAGCATCCTCTGCCATGCATACATGACATGTTTGACCAAGTGAAGGGGGAAATAGTATTTTCAAAGTTTGATTTGAGATCAATGTATCACCAAATCCATATTAAGGATGAAGACGTATCGAAAACAACATTTTGTATAAGGTATGGACATTATGAATATGTGGTATTACCTTTTGGGTTAACCAATGCACCCACATCCTTCATGAGCTTGATGCATGGAATTTTCCACCAATTTTTGGATAAATTTGTCTTGACTTTTATAGATGACATATTGATATACTCTAAAAACATGGAGGAACATAAAGAACATTTACATATAAGTACTAAAAATTCTACGAGAACATCAGCTCTATGCCAAATTCAGTAAATGTGATTTTTACAAAGAGCAGATTCAATACCTAGGACATGTGACATCGGATGAAGGGATTTTTGTGGATCCAGAAAATATTAAAATGATCATGGAGTGGAAAATCCCTAAGAATGTGGCAAGCATGCATTCATTTATGGGTTTGGCTGGTTATTATCGACATTTCATTAATAATATCTCTAAAATAACTTTTCCTGCTACCTCCTTGTAGCGGAAAGGAAAAGTCTTTAAATGGACCCTAGACTGCCAAAACAGTTTTGAGAAATTGAAGGAACTGTTAACCATCCCTCATGTACTAGAAGTGGCAGATCTAGGTAGGGAATTTGAAGTATGCACTGATGCCTGCAAGGAAGGAGACAGAGCAGTTTTGACCCAAGAGGGTAAATTCATTGCATACGAATCCAGAAAGTTAAAATATCATGAGAAGAGGTATTTTGCGTATGATTTATAATTAATTGCAGTGGTACACACTTTACGGGTATGGAGACATTAATTGATGAGGAAAATATTCGTGTTAAAAACATATCATAGTAGCTTAACTAGCTACTTTAAGAAATCAAATCTAAATGCTCGCCATGCAATATGGAATGCATTTTTAAGAGAATTTGATTTTGATATTCAACATGCAAAAGGAAAGGAGAACCATGATGTTGATGCTTTGAGCAAACAATTTCATGGTATCTATAAACTTTACTTTAACCAGGTGGAATTTGAGTTTCAAGAGAAAATTATGGAAGCAGCAAGAACAGAGCATGAGTACCAATTCTTATGGAAGAAATCAAAGGAAGGAAAAAGAGATGGAAATAAATAAGATTATGAGCTTAATGAAAAACATCTCTTAATATACCGAGAAGGGATATGTATTCCAAATCAAAAGAGCTTGAGAGAACTGAGTATGGATGAATATCATAAGAGCTCTTATGAAAGGCATCCTGGATATCAGAATATGTTAACTGCAATCAGAAAGGACTATTTATAGCCAGGGATGCGTAAAGACATTTCAGAATAATTGACCCAATGCTTGCAGTGCCAACAAGTCAAGGTAGAACATCAGTACCCAACAGGATTGCTTCAGCCTATTCCCATACCCAAATGGAAATGGGAAGTCATATATCTTGATTTTATTATCGAGTTACCAAGAAACAAAAATCATAATGACTCCATCATGGTGGTAGTGGAAAAACTCAGCAAGGTAGTTCATTTCATACTTGTTCAATCTACATATAAAACAATACAAATTGCATACATCTTCATGAGAGAAATTTTCCAGCTGCATGGTATTCCAAGAGTCGTTATCTTAGATCGGGATGTGAAATTTACTTCTGCCTTTTGGAAAACATTATTTTCTGAAATGGGAACACAATTTCAGTTTAGCTTTGCATATCACCCTCAAACCAATGAGAAAACAAAAAGAGTGAACAAATTTTTGGAAGATATGTTGTGCATTTATGTGATGCAATGACCTACCAAATGGGAAGAATACTTGCACCTAGTAGAGTTTGCATATAACAATGGGTATCAAGAATATCTCAAGATGAGTCCATTTGAAGCATTGTACGAAAGACAATGTCGGACTCCCATCAACTCGATCAATTCAGAAACCAAGATGATGCTTGGACTAGACATGCTTGAAGAGATGGAACATGAGGTCAGGAAAATTAGACAAGACTTGAAGGCAGGTCAAGATCGAAAAAAATTCTATGCAGACCAGAAAATGACATTCAAGGAATTTGTGGTGGGTGAAAATGTGTACGTCAGAATCAAACCAAAGAAGAGCACTTCAAGGTGGAGTACTTGTGCCAAATTACCCCCACCCCCGATATTGTGGACCATTCCAAATTTTGGAACGGATTGGGCAGGTGGCTTACTGACTAGCTTTACCTAATCATATAAGGGTGCATAATATATTACATGTATCACTATTAAAACAATACATACATGATGCCAAGCATGTGATACATTGGCCAAAAGATACATGTAAGTCCTCATTACACTATGAGTTGCTAAAAATGAAAAAATTTCACCGGAACTAAAAGAAATTCTTTGGTGCTGATGCAGGTAGAACCGAACGACGAGTTCTTGGTAGAGCCTCAGTGTATTCTCGATCAGAGAGAAATAATACTGCAGAGGCGATTCATCCCCCAGGTTAAGGTGAATTGGAGGCACTTTCACTCAGAGGAAGCTACCTGGGAGGATGAAAATCTCATGCGAGAAACACACCCTGAGTTGTTTCTAATAAATTAAGAAAATATCGGGGATGGTGTTTACCTTAGAAGGGGGAGATGTAACAAACCGTTTATGATTAAACTATGGTAAACAGACTTTATGATACATTAATGTTTTCTTTAATATAATTGACAAATGATTGTGGTATTAATTAGTAGAAAATGAATTTATTTGAAATACAATAATTAATGGATAATTATCGTAAGTGAAAAAAATGAATTAGCTGAATGGAGAATATGTCCAAGATCCTAGAGTAAAAGCAAATAGAGACAGCTCTCATAGTTACTTCCCAGAAAAGGATAAAGGAAAAATCCTATTGTGGGGAAGGGGTTATGTTCAGAAGGAAAGGAAGGGTAACAGTTGCAAGGACTTACAAGATTATTGAGAGTTGTCTAGAGCTGGAAAGATACCGGTGGAGCTCTAGTCTCGGAGAAGTATAGACTGGATTAGAAGAATTATGAGCCCTATCTTCCCTATAAAAATTTTCTATTGTTTAAGGCTCTAGAGAGGATCATGGGGGAAGTCGAAGATGTAATCGCCTCACTTACAGTTGGGTGGACCATCAGTTAAGAAGAAGAAAATTTGAGATAAGTATAAATAATATCAGGAATTATGCTTTATTGTGTAGGACAAACTAGAAAATAAATATATCTAGAGATTCAGATTTTATGTTTGAACAAAATAATTATGAATACCTAGTTATGTTTTAATGTGCAAGGCAGACTCATAAAGAGTTATGTCTAGAAACTAAAACATCTGTCTGTTGAATGATTGTTGATACTATTTGGGAAAGTTACTTTATTTAATGAGATGGATAACAATTATTTCTCTATTAGTTCTATGGAAATAAAATTATCATGAAAAAAAACTATCTTTTTTTTATATAAAGGAAAGAATGTAAACTCAGAGAAATTATCCTTGCAAAGAACTCAGTCACATGTGAGTATTTATCTGTACATTCAATGACACCAGGCTTTAGAGTCGAGCCCCGAAGGAATAGGGCAAGGGTCGCAATCCTTGGGCCAGTATAAACCCTACAATACCCTACAATAATGAATTCACAGAAACAATAGAAAAAACCTAATATCACTTACAGAATCATTAAACGAAGATTCATTATAATTTGCAGAGATTCAAAAATAATAATATGCTGTGAAAACTTCTTCTTGAAGGAAAATTGTACATTCTGTAGAAAAATCCTCGAAGGCGGATATACAGAAACGTATCAAGTATCCATTGGAGGAACGATGCATATAGTAGAAAAATCTTTGCAAACTCAGAACTATGAACTATACTAAATTCTTCGTGTAAAAACGCCAAATACTAATGAAGGGGTTTCATCTCATAAACACTGTGAATCAACAAAGGTGCAGTAGGACACAGTTCCATAAATATATAAATTACATTTCCAAGTACATACAATCCGGTGTAGGAAGGCAATGAGCCTTAATTCTTGTAAGCCTTCCAACCTAAGATATTAGAAAACTAAGCCTTCACATAAAGGAAGGAGACATAACATTTTAACAGTGCAGAAAACATATAACTGAAGGGCCTTAGCCAATATTTATCTTGCAAGTGGGATCTGTCGGAACAAAAGGCTCCCTGTATACATGGGGGTTCCACCCTCACACCTCAAATGGTATAAACAATGCACAACAAACATCACTGAGTAGGCGGCTTGAACTTACTACTAGTTCGTGGAGAGACTTGGAGGAAAGTTGAGTAAACCCTTCATTTGAAGGTAGCCGACACCTGTAATGTAAAAAAATAATGACAAATAAATTCAGTACCTCATCCCAAAAGACATACTATGCAATGACGAAAAACTATAACAAGAGAAATAAAATGATTAAATGGTAGAAAAAACCCTCAGTTAGATGATTACCTGAAATCGAGTAAGATGGAATTTTGTGCCATCTTCATGCTACGAAGTGAAAAAAAACCGAAACCCTTTCATTACCTCAGGATGATTTTGCATCTTTAGAAAGTTTGAGTCTAAGAATACTGACAGGAGGGAATGAACCCTTATATATTAAAAGGCAGATGATAGTATTCAATAAAACCCTGATTCCTTACGAAATTGAAACAAGGTAAACCAACTAGGAAAAGCTTATATTATGTTGAGCATTGAACAACAAGATAAGCGCAAACCTGGAGGAAAACCATGGCGGAATTGAAGTAGAAGTTACCTTGAAAGTGAGACCAGGAAAGCCGCATGGAAAGGGAGGGTTCTACCACCCTTCATCAACAGAAGCAGCTTTAAAACCCATGAAGGTATACATAGAAGAAACAATAAAATGCAGAGCAACCGCAAGCAAAGAGCGATGGCAGAATGAGGCGAATAGTCGAGCAAAGGTGGGGTGGTTACCCTAACCACCTTGGATTGTCGTACAACCGTCAGATCCAATGGGATGATATATCGACGGTCACAATCCAGCCATTCCAAACAGTTGTACGCCTCAGTAATTAATGAGCAAGGTGTCTCATGTTTTTTAACAGACCCAAAACAATCCAAAAGTCGGAAACAGTAAATCTGATTAAAATCGTATTGCTTTTGAAATGTACAAGAGCCCATTATCATAAATTTTTGTCAGAGCATTCAATTCTAGTCGATGGCATTATGACATGATGGAGACACCGTGGTACAGCCAAATATGGATGATTAAAATATTGAACAAGTCGAAAACGATAATAATAAAATCTATATGACAAGTACCCAAGGTTGCATACCGAAGTTGATGCCTTTGGGATTTTGTAAATTATAATATATGTCTGAGCTAAATCTAATTTAGATAGTCTAAAACTTAATAGCTCTAAGGGTTAAATAACGTGAAGCGAAATTATAACTAATATCATGTTATTGTATAGAAAGTCACAAATATTTGGTATTTAAAGAATGTGCAATAACAAGACTGGGTTATGTTAATGAAAGTACCTTTTTTTTTATGATGGAATTTTGTGTTTATGTCGATGGTTGTGACATTAATAATATCTAATATCATAATTAAAATTATGAATCAAAATCAAATTTTATTTTAAATTTAATAAATAAAAACTTGGATTCAATTTTCGGTAATAAATTTTATAAATGTTAAAGGATTTGGATTATAGTAGAGTAATCGATTTAGTAAAGGCATGGTCTCATTATTAAACTTTTTGAGTTTTTTCATTGGAATTGTGCAACAACATTGTGATTTTTACTTCTCTAAATTCATTTTTGAAAAATCCCTAGAACAATTGGATTTTGTAGATTACATAGTGGAAAGTTATAATTTTAACAAATCTCTAGTTCACTAAATTATCATAGTAACAAATTCTTTACTTTACATTGTTTTATTTTTCCTTATATAAACCACCCTACATCCATCTATTTAGATCTACTAAAAACTTAGAGAGATTAGGTGTTACATTCCAAAACAATTTCCTAAAGCCTTTATCAAAAAAATGAAACCTCCAAAATAAATTATTTGTTTTATTTTTAATTAAAAAAATAAAAATAAAAATATGTATTTGTACATTACAACATCTTTTACATCTAAACAACACCTCTAGATGGTATAATTTTATATTTTGTTTATAACCATATTAAAATTATTATTTTTACTATTAATATTAATATTATTTATCATTAATTTATGAATTATATATTGTTTATTACAAAATAAGCCCATTATATTTGTTTAGGAAGGCAATTAAACAATTATGCAGAGTTGCTTACACTAAGATATCTTCTTTTATTTGCCCCCACAAAAAAATGTTAGTCATTACAAATTTTTGGAGATTATGATTGTCATGAATGGGCTCAATGAGGTTCAAAGATTTCACATTTTCACTGTTGCGTGTTTTTCAAGAGATACTCCACATAAAACATGCTTTTGACCATAATTTATGTTGCCACATATACCAACAACATAATACAACTACATAGACACTATTTAAAGATGGCACTTAAGGTGCCTCACTTGATTTTGGAGTAAAAATCATTGAACAAATAGGATATGATTCACATACGAAGGAATTCAAAGTGCCTATGAACCTATATTATTTTTTTCTTTTCGTTATTTTGATCATGATTACCAATGATATTTTGATCATGATTATAACTAGATATAAAGTACAACACGACCATTTGTTAATTTGATCATTATTATCAATTATATATATGTAAATAGTGGGACAATCAGAATGCCTTAGGATGCATTTTCTTTGTATTTAAATTATTTTATATTTGTTTATTGTAAAAACATACTAAATTATATTATATTATTTAAAGTGTATTAAAATATTTGATTTATTGTTTATATTAAAATTATTCTTGATTCATTCTAATTTTCTAACTATTAAGTATTACATATGAAATGATTTGATTCTTTAACAACATTTTAAAAATTCAAGTATTATTAGTTAAACTTGTGATTTTAATGAATTTTTTTAGAATTTTAAAGAAACAATATGTGAAAATAAACCATAAAATTTTTCAAAAAGTCTCATTTATACACAACTTCCTTTATTAATTTTGTTATAAAACTTGGATCCAAATATTTATTTATTAAATTTAAAAGAAAATGTGATTTTGACATAATTTTAATTATGATATTACATGTTATTATTTGTCTTAATTCTTCTACTTTAATTCATGTCCCAAAATTAGAGTTAAAAAATCAAAACAGAGAAGAGTCTACTCTTTCCTCATGATTTTTTATCCATTCTTTAATCAAATTTTGAAATATAGTTTATGTATTTAATTAGCTTTGCAATTTATATAGTAGATTTATATAAAAGTAATGAAAAAAAAATCGTACATATAATTTTTTCAAAGAAAATACATGCTCTTAACCATTAAACCAAATCAAACTACAATGAATTCAACAAAATCCTAAAAAAATAAACCGTACTAGTTGCTATCATTGCTTTGTACTAATTGTTGCTTGGGTCACTTTTATGGAGATGGGCACAAACCTTTATAGTTCACGTCGATAATAATTTAAGATAGATCCTTAGTATTCAAGGAGAGCCGACTTTAATGTTTTTAGGGTGGAGGTGAAGATTAAAAGGGAGAATAATTATTAATCATTTGGGGGTGCGTTAGTTTTAAATTTCAGAGTTTAATGGTTAAGGGTGGAGGTGAAGATTAAAAGGGAAGATAATCATTAATCATATTTTATTTGAAGTTTTTTATAATGGTGTTTCTATTTTTAATTTGATGGTATATATAATATTTTATAGCATGATTTTGTTGGTCTTTAGGTTGAATTTGAATTATAAAGCTTATACGCTATCAAATTACGTATTAAAAGATTATTAATAAATTTTGTTTTTAATTTTGAAACATATATATTTAAAAAATTATTAATAAATACAGTAAATATTAATAAACGATCCTACATCTATATTAGCGCGTGTTTAAATGAAATAAATCTTTTAAATGAAAACGGTTGGAAGACAAACTGCCCCAATAAATTGCTTCATTGGCAACCATTTTCAGTTTCTTGACTGAAAACCTGCAACTATTATCTTAGTTCCCTGTTGTCCCGCTATTGTCTTCAAACTATTTTTGGTTAGTTGACTCAGACTCTACAACCATTCATTCCATAATCAATGAATCTCAATCCAACTTTATTTAAATTCAATTTTGCAATTTAAAATAACTTTACTAAAATAAATGCCAAAAAAGTTATAATAAATATCATTTCTACTAAA